>BROG01000340.1:727500-764939 GCA_030159075.1 Atrina japonica | reverse complement strand
ATAGATCACCATCACTTTCAGCTCAGGTGACCTATAATAGTCAGAAAAGATGGATATAGTGATGCATTAGAAACTCAAAATTATGATTTACATGTACAGTATCAGTAACAAAAGACCAAAGAATTAAGATAAAAGGAAGCGAAAATCAGCAACCCCAAGCTGGATATCACTGCCAATAGAATGATAGTGGCAAAACATCCACATAACACTGCACAGCACTGCATTAACACATAAAGTTATGGACGCTGTATGATAGTGGAAGCGTGTTACTATCCATATTCTAAGAGCATGGCAACACTATTTTTTTTCTAGAGGATTTGTAAATAAAATATTATTTGAAATATATAGTTCAGTAATGAAATTATTATCTTTTTAAAAAAAAAACCGAAATGATGTTTTCTGTTTGTTTAATGTGTAACTGTGAATGTGTTTTACACTGAAATTTGTATGTTGACGGTAATGCTGATTAGAAATTAGTGCAATACATTTGGATATATATCTATGATTAATCATTTCAAATAAAATCATTAAAACCTTGATCATAACTATTGATAATAATTCTTACCGGAAGCACTTTTGGGTATAAAATCCACAACACGGGTTTTTGATTGAAGGATGTATCTGGTATAGTTCGGAAACACATACTCCAGCAATACAATACCCTCTGGATAGGGAATATCAGATATTTCGGACATTGCAACTGGATATGTCTTGTTGATAGTCTTCGGTTTCACCTTTCACTCCACTCGTTTTTAACAGTATGTCTTGTGTACCTATATACAAATGTAACGGAAATATATGTATCAATGTCGTGTTATCTAATCTTTTTTATCTTTAATGACCTATAGCGGACTCGTCCTTATTTTCTATAGTTAAAATACACTTACAGGTATGAGATCATTCAGGTGAATTGTCATAATTTTACATGACATGGCATAGAATCTGCTGATATAACGATAATGGTAAAGAGAAAGTTAATGACATTATACATTGCCCTTGTTTTGGGTTAACATAAATATTTGTCCACTTGAGAGGTGTTACTTTATCCAAGCGCTCTGCCAGTGAGGTAAAATATTCATGTCAATCCAAAACAAGAGCAATAATGGTTTTATTATACCAAAGGGCAATAAAAATTAAAAACAAGATGATTTAAATCTCAGAAACTGAAAACGATTTCGAATGTCTTATGTATTAGGTTTTTGGTAAAAAAATCAAAATTCCACAAACGGTTTTAGATATTTTATGTTTAAGATTTTTGGTCAAACATCTAAAATCCCAAAACGGTTTTATGATTTTCAACAGAATCTGTGGAAATAATTAATCCATCCGAGTAATAAAGGAAGAGATGCATTAAATAATATAATTAAATATTATAAACTATAAACACGGATGTCATTGAGTGGGGCAGATAAAAGAGAGCAGAAATTCACTGCATTAATATATTGTAGGTATCATATAACCATTTTATTATGCGTGCTATATCGTTTTACTTTCTACTTTTTACTATCAAATTGAAATATTGGACTAAAGAAAAAAAACTGTTGAATTTGAAACCATTAATAACTGTCATGGACTCGTTATTCTTTTGCATTTTCAAGTCTCAATTTATTATGATGATCCTCTGTGTTTCAAGTTTACGTAAGCATTCATTTTCACTTCATAGACCCTAATGCAGATACCATAGAATGATGTCTCATGATATTTTTTTAAAAATACTTTTTGTTTTCAATTGAAAAAGAAGACAGAAACTGTAAAAAAGATATTTTCATAAATTAATATAGATCTATAAGCCTATTTACTTTGTTGTTGAGTTACAATATTGCAAATCGTCCGAGTTTTGTTTTTATTTTTGAAAACATTGTACTGTATTGTGAGCGGGGAAATAAATATTTTAATAATTGAACCGAAAAAAAGTTGATGTCATTATGATTTGAATATTTAAATATTGTTCTCTGAACGATTGATTTGTTCGTTTACATATGTAAAATATCTCATTCCGGATTGCTCCTTGGTTTAGTATAATGTTAATTTTCATCAGCAGCACAGCTTCTGATCGAAAATTCTCGCTTGAAAAAAATCTCTTTTTTGATAAGATTTAATAAACTGCAATTACTTTTTAGATCAGAGGGTGTGATTTATATGAAAAACGTGATCAAAGTAGAAAAAATGGAGATTTCTGCAGAAAACTAGTCCGATATCGCTTTTGTCTATTATAGAATTCAGCAAGATGACGTTTTGTCGGGGAAATTTTGGCATGATGCGATAGTACCAAGTCTTGACTAACCTATGATAACAATTTTATTTCAATTCATTCTACTTTAATTTTTAAGATATCACAGGGCCCATAACGCTAAACATGGATCTTGTCCTTTAAGACAATAATTTAAAATTTCAGTGAATGAGTTATATAAAAAAATCAGAATGTTTTGCGTTTTTGAATAAAAGAGATAGTATATTATCTATCTCTGAAGCAAAATTTTTAATGGGTTTAAAATGATATAAAATCGGGAAAATATAATTATATTTAAATATTTTGTCATAAATATTAACATTTCGCTATATTTTGAGGTCTAAACGTGCGAAATAATTCTCTTTTTAATTCTTCTGCAGGAAGAATTCTTCTTCACAGCAATTTGACCTTAAAAAAGAGGTCATCTCTCTGTGAACTCAATCGGAAAGTTTTCCATGTTCAACCAAGTAAACAATAAACGCTGACAAATATTTATATTTAACGTCTAAAAGACGTCAAATGCTAACATAAATTTCACTTTATTATCTATACTTGTATTTATATGTATGTCACTTGCTCATGTAATGGTTTATGAGTATATCACAGCGCTATGTTTTGTTTGCACTGGATAACATAGATTGATCTGAAAATACCAGAAAAGATTCTGTAAAGTTTAATTTCTTTAGTTCTTGATGTCCGGCGTTGAAGTCAAAACATACATAAATAAACAACAATAATAGTTGGTATGGAATACAGATATAGTGGAATCATGGTACACTATATAAAAATAGCTTCACATAATTAACATGTAATGATAATCAAATAAATTATCATATTTATAAACCACTACTATATCGTACAGATTGAAAATTTACAATAGAGTTTCAGTTGAAAATCAGATGATATGATACATGTTATGTGGGGATATTAGCTGGATCAACGAAAGCATAAGTAGACGACAAATAAGATGAGGCGTATCAATTCTGGAGAAATAGTATGAAACATTTACAAACTAAAATCTATTAAAATGTTAATTCGAATTATGAAATGTAGATAAAACACATATATATATATATATATATATATATATATATATATATATATATATATATATATATATATATATATATATATATATATATATATATATATATATATATATAAATAAAAGGAATAAATGTTTAATATTAGTTTTGAATCACAAGGCAAAATTTTCCGCATTGATTATGTCAAATGAGGTAATATGAACATTAAACAAAATTATAGGCAGATATTATCAAAATCAATAATCAATATTATCGAAAGGATTTTTACTCTTACAAACGATGTAGAAAGATTCTGTAAAGTTTAATTTCTTTATTTCTTGATGTCCGGCGTTGAAGTGAAGTACGACCGGACGCGAAAACTTTTTAAGAGCCCCTTGGTCAGGAAGGACAATATAGGATTAAACGTCTAATTAAAATTAAGTAATTCGCGTGTCGCTAAGAGTGACTCTGTTGCTAATTGACGTTAATTATGACCCTGTTTGAGGTGACAAACCACATGGTCCATTTAGATGAAAGAAATGAAATAATTAAAGACTTACCAAAAATATTATAGATAGAAAAATACCTTATGTTGACAAAATAAGCTTAAAGATAAATTATTTGGTTTGACACTAAATAAAACAAAGTTTTTGTTTAGAAAATATATAGTTTTAGTTTTTAAATATAAAGTATTTTTTTTAAATAAACAGAACGAAATTTCAAAATAAATAACAAACTTAAATGAAAAGTGAAATAAGATAAGTGCGTTAATAAATCATTTTCACACTGTCTTAAGTATTTGTATAATCTGTATAAATGTGTTCACCAATATGTCGAAGGCATAAGGATAATAAAGAATCTGAATTTAACAGATTCTGAAAGAAAAAGGAATAGATCCGGTGTAGTCTTTAACTAGAGCATTATAGCAAGATGTATATGAGGGATTAAATTGAACTCTGGGAATTGGTATTTTATCGATATCAATACAGTACCTCAGCACTGATGATAAGAGGCAAGGTAAATGCCTAAAATTACTTTCGGACATAATTATGCGTCTTCGGAATCTGGGTCATTGCATAACAAATAAGATATTATTGATGGAATACCTGAATAAATTTTTAGTTGAACGCAATGTCAATATTTTTCGACACCGACACATTATTTCTCTCATTTATACATCTATGGTGAAAAAATAACGCCATAGATTTTCAGAAATCTACATTTTACACACACACACACACACACACACACACACACACACACACACACACACACACACACACACATATATATATATATATATATATATATATATTGCATACTCACGCTGTCCGTGTAAAATATAGCATTTATTTCACTCTCAGGTTGTTTGTGTGAGTGGATGATTGCGTGAGTGTGTGTATGTGTACGCTTTTTTCATGTTATTTTAATCGTTTTGTCCTGATAAAAGGACAGGTCGTCCCGAAAATTTGACATACATTTCAGTCCGTGTCGTAAGTCATTTTAGTGCTTTATATATTATTTTCCTTCCTTGTATCTATTGCTTAGATCTGACACCTAGTGATGTTGGTTTTAGTGCTTTATATATATATATATATATATATATATATATATATATATATATATATATATATATATATATATATATATATATATATATATATATATATATATATGTATATATATATATATATATATATATATAAATGTAGTTACTTATACATGTTTTAAGTGAAGATCGTATGGTAGATTAAAGGTAGTTACGGTAGAGTAACGTTGAATACAATGACGTTCGTAATCGATTAATGTTATGAAGCATGACAGAATAGTAATCTATAAGGTAAAGTTCTCTTTTGTATTAGGTTATACAAAAGATCTGATTCACATAAAATACACGCTGTTCCTCGTGGTAATTTCGAAGCTATAGTCCGTGTCACATTAACTGTGCCCACTGGTTTTTGGCTCATAACACTAAAATGGTTGATACCTTCCACTTAAATTTAACGTAGAGGTAGGCCTATCTTATGCATAGTAAGTAATGTATCCATGGCAATGACAAATAAAAGTTAATCCGTTTTGTACAATCCCCTACGGAAATTTTACTTTAATAACGGCGGCCATCTGCCAGAGTTTGAGAGTGAAAGAAATGGAACGTTTATTGGTCATACTGATTTAACCTGGCTCACTGATCGACAAAGTATGATTGGGCCAGGATCCCAGGGGCAAACACTAGATGAAATCACCCGATAGAATGTTTTCAGAACTTTTCGAGTATCATCGTACAAAAGACATGTTTTCGGAACTTTCCGAGTATTATTGTGTTGTATTGTTAAAAGATTGCTGTTCATACACAATCACTGATTCCTTACGACAATAATATATTGGAAGTTATATTCCCTTTCATAGAACTCTTTTCTCAAAAGAGGCACGAGTATATTAATGATTACTCACATGACTCGATTTATTGACATCGCATGGATAACACGGATATTTTTTTTCCAAAAATTTGGTGACCAAACAAAGAAAAAAGTATGTAGAAAAAATATACTTTTTATACTTTTATCAGTAAATATATCATCATTATGATGATGATTGGTTGCTTTACAAATTCATTTTGAAATTCATGACCTAATGTGACTCAGACTATATTTTTTCCATTTCTATTTCTCAGCACGAGGCAGTTTCTATCATTAAAACGGTTTCCAATACCTGTCAATACAGAACCACCTCCTATGTTTAGAAAAAAAAAACAATAATTCAGCTGTTACCAATGAGAATTTTGTTTCAGAAGCAGTGCAGGAGTTAGTTGATTCGGATTGAGTTCTTCCAGTTCCTGTTGATGAAAGTCCTGGTGCTTTGAGATAGCATTGCAGATGTTAACAGAGATATTGTTCCGCTAAGGATTTATATACATTGCAGAGAAAATGTTGATATCATACATCTGATTGTTTATGATATATATAATGAATATGATTGCTTAGTTGTTTAATGTATATAACTGTTGAAGTGTGGGTTATCACCATATAGAAAGCTGATAAAAGTAATAATAGCAAAATAAACTTGTTTATATAACTTAAAGTTGTCTATTTTGATAATGCACCTGTATTATTTAATTTAAGTTTCGCAGAAATATTCAGTGTAGGCCGATGGGGTCATTCAATGCCTTAAGAGAGGAATCAAACTTTCATCGGCCAATATTTACATACCGACTGCAATTCCCTTCATTGCAAGTATATAGAGTGGAATGTTTCATATTCTAGTAAACGCAGTCACGTGCCCCGAGTATTAACCACTTTACTTTTCAGCGTAAGAATACATGAACGAATCAATAAAGAATAGAATATCACATGTTTATTTCTTATATATTTAATCTTAAAAGCCATACATAAAGCCTATCACAAAGGAAATAAAAATCACTGAAAGAAATCGGAAACACGAGACTACATCTGTAGCACATTGTACAGCCTACAGGCCCATATCGCGATATATCTAGGTCATGTTATGACCAGAACCACAGACCATCGTCTGGCTTCAGTTACAAAAGAAAAAAGAAATTAAGGCCTAATGAAACTTTGTCAAGCATCTCTTGATAAACAAGTCGATTTGTTTGCCATCAATGGATATTCATATAAGAAACAATTCGTCACCCGCATCGTGTGAAATTAGGTCGTGTGAAATGGGCTTACTTATGTAGGTTACGTACCAATCAGTCACTGTGGTTCCCAGCTGCTTGGTAAAAATGTCAAATAAAAGGGTTACTTTCAGTTGTCATCAATTAATATTAGCTGTCTCACTTCTTGTAAGTCACACTAAATCTTTCTATAGTATATCCCCATTTATAATATCAGAATTCAATCGCAAACTCGTTGTAAATACATTATTCAGCATACTCATGGGCGCAGCCATTTGCAATTTCTATTCTCTTCCGACACATTTAACCTTCCGGTTACCAAGCAGACGAATATTCTAAAATAATTGAAAACCAATATGACACTTACTCAAAAATTTTCCATATCAATATTTTCTTTCAAAATGGTATAAAAAGAAGCAAATAAACCTTAATTCCATTTAGTTTTCCGGACAGAAAAGGGGAACTACTTCTCATGTCAAAACAGCTGTTGAGCGATACGTCATATGTAAACACCCCCCCCGCAAATTCAGTATCCCGGAATGAATTTAGTATCCAGTAGACATCAGTTTCAAAGAAAATGGTAATATATATAAATATAAGGATTGTTTTTCATTTTTTTGACTTCATTCGAATATAATGGCAGTGCATTATGGAAAAAAATTCAATGTGCAGCACTTCGTGCTGCACAGAATTTTTTTCCATAATGCACTGCCATTATATTCGAATGAAGTCAAAAAAATGAAAAACAATCCTTAATTATCACAAGTGAACGAGTACTGTTTAAAATCAAAGGCAGCTTCGACAAGAACTAAATATAGGAATACATTTAATAATTTCTGTTCATGGTGCTTGTCTTAGAAGACCAAACTTACCTATCTACCAGCTTCAGACATGACAAACTATATGTACAGTACAGTTTTCAATTCTGCATTAAAATTTTAGGAGGCTGTAAGTTCCATTTTATGGGCACATTGTTTAGCCAGACTGGACGACCCCTGCCGATCCACTCTTATAAAACAGTGCAGAGATGGTGCTTTAAAAGAGACTAGTAAGCCAGTTATTAGAAAGAGACTTTGATAGCTCAACATTTAGTTTTGCTAGTAGAAAAGTTTGGTCACGATAAATGTTACTTAGTTGATTTAAGATTTATACTTGAGTGGGACGGGACGTTAAACAACAATAAAAACAAACGTAAATGTATATATTTTCAATAATTGGGATTAGAAAAGAAACTGCACAGCTTATATTAGTTCTACATATACAGTCAACTGTAACATACATGGCGTTGAAGGTGGCGAAATTGCTTTTTAAAGCATGTTGAACAAATATAACGCAATTTGTCATAGGATTTGTAACAAAGGTATCTGGGAAAATAGACAATTCATGTTCGGTAGCGATTTCGGCTGTCCCATGGTAAATTTTCCACATTTAAGTAGTAATATCCCACAATCACCCTCACATGGAGTTGATATATCACAAATGATCCGATATGCCAGGGCGTGTTCAACATATGAACTTTCCAAATACGGATGTAAACTACTCACTGACAAATAATAAACGGAGGGATATCGAAAACCGCGTTTGATGTAAATGTTCCTCAAATCTTGCGGTCGGTATAATAGTCCTGTTTGGGATTATTCTGTTTCACTAAGTGAGATGTTGAGTTGCCATTTTCTGTATCAGATGTGACGCGGATTCGTTCTTCACGTTTTTCATTTGGATGTGACTGTGAAATCACTGTGGGTGTGACCGGTCGACAGGGGATGCTTATTCCTCAATGGCACTTGATCCCACCTCTTGGTTTATAAAAGTCCGTGTTTGTTCATTTTTACCAGATTTGTATCTATATCCTGGAAATCCTTAAGATTTATACTTTGGTATCTGATATTTTTATATTAGTTAATAACGACTTTTTGCTTACGACTAGAAAGATAATTCTTACCTTGAGAAGTACATTTCCCCTTTTCCCCATTTTCTCAAATTTTGGCCTATGCTTGACACTTACGGTCATTGAGCAGTGAGGGTTCTTAAAGTGCCGACACCTACTGTAACACGGGACCTTGGTTTTTAATGTCTCATCTGAAGGACAGGAAATGAACCTACCGCCATCTGGACTCGATCCTACGACCTCATGATCAAGAGTCGAGCGCGCTACCGACTGAGCCAGGTCGACTCAAATTCATTCGTAATGTATAAGGATTGCTTGTAGAGTCACCTTGTCGAAATCTTAATTGGTGCTGAGTTAATAAATTATTGTGGACAATGATATGATTTTTTATAAAGACATTTTCAAATATTTTACTAAATACAAATAATAGGGATATTGGGCAATAGGTATTTAGGACAACACTTTTTCTGAACTGGGATTGAGTTAGCAACTTTTCATTGTGTAGGGAATTATTTCAATAAAAGAGATAATTTAAATAGTTTAAAGGAAAACACAATTCTCGGGACGCTGTTTTAAACTCTTCAGGTCACGACCAACGATCGTTGTAGTTCTAGAATGTCTTGTAGGCAGATAGGGTTATTCGGTCAAGTATATGGTTGGGTGGATCGTTATCCTTTATTTGTGGGAGATCATTATCATTGTCATTGATGATTGACTGGGATGCAAAAACTGAATTTAAATCATTGGCTTCGCCGAGATCTTATGTTAATGATTCACTGTCATCTGAAACTAGAGTGGCAATTCCATTTGTTTTACATGAAATATTGTACACATCTTTAACTAGATTCCACCAATCTTTGTTTCCAAACGTATTTGTTTTAATTTTATTGCATAGTAATTCATAGTATTTTGATTTTGCTTTTCTTAGTTGGTCAATAACTGTTTGTCTCAATCTGTCGCGTTTCCTCATTTATTTTGAGCACAATATCTACAGAAGTATGATCAGTCATGTAGCCAGGTTCAATTTCTGACTTAAGAATATGTTATTTAAAAGATTTTCAGACGTAAAAAAATTGAACTGGCCTGTTTAAGAGGATTATTTTTTTCTCCATGTCAACGCATGCCTTTCTGTTATCTCTAATAACTTATTTCTAGCTTTAGCATTATTTATACTTTTATAGTTTTAATTGTAGTCTACTGTAGGGTTAATAACCATATTAAAATCATCACAAATGAGTATTCTTTCATAACCAAAAGTTTCAATCGTTTCAGATTTAAGATCATAAAAGCCTGGATTGTCAGTATTTGAACCATACACGGTGATAAGAGTAGTATCAATGCCTATACCTGTCTATACCTAAGGCCAAAAAGTTACTTAAATTATCTTCCCTTTCCTTATGCGCTTTATAAGAAAAGTTATTACTGAAAGAAACAGCAATTCCTTAGCAATTGATCTAAAACAGTTGAAGTACAAATGATCATCATACTCCACTGATTTCTTATCATATGTTTAATTTCCTTCGTGTACAAAAATCCTCCTCTCTGAGGTAAAAAAACACGTCAAATTATCACCTAATCCCTGGCAATTAGCTGAAACAATTGCCATCTCCATTCATGTTTTATCACCGGAAGAATAAACAGAATAACAATAATGAATCCAACATCCCGAGAACATAGACAGACCGATTGAATAAAGAGACATGAAAAACATGGTCAAAGTATCAGACTTAGACGACCGTCTGAAACTTCTTGTTACAAAAAAAACAACTAGACGCCAAAATTTAAAATTTAAAAAAAGATATTGAAACGAAAAATGCAGAAATAATCAACAAATTAGAATCCAAAATTTTTGAACTCGAGGTTCAAAAAGAAAATATGTGTAAAAAAAATAGCATATCTAGAAGCTACAGTTCAGTCTTTTCAAGACAAATGTAATGAACCTGAGCAACAGAAAAAAACCAGTATACGAATTTATGGTACAAAAAACGCGTCCGAAAAGCGTGGAGGAATGTGAAGAAAATGTTGTGCGACTATTTCGTGAAAAGTTGCAAGTGCAAATATCTGATACTGATATTGCTTTCATCGATTGGAGCCCCTTCTACACAGAAAAACTGATCCGCATTGTAAAATTCACATAGAAGGACAAAACAAAAGGTGATATAAATTAAACAAATGACCAAGGGAGACCTATTGTAATTGTGGAAGAACAGAGATCTGCTAAACAAAGTGAAAAAACTTGATTATGTCACAAACGCCTGGAGCGTAGATGGAAAAATTATTGCACTACTACCGAATGGAAAGAAGAAAAAAATAACACAACAGATGTCCCTTAAAAAATCTGATCTTTATGACTAAATATTATTTTATCGTCGATTGCACTGTCTGTTAACGTTTGTTTGACTACACTTTATGGCTAGAATTTAATCCTAACCTAGTTTCTAAATACTATTATCCTTGTATCCCTTTTTTCTTCCCCAAGTGTTTAGATTATAACTTTAACCCTACAACATAAACTTTATGCCGAAATCAGAGTCTATCTCCGGCGATATGTGTTAACAAACTATACATACGGAATTATAAACCGGCTATCATTTATGTGTTTAGTTTACCAACATAGACTTCCGTTTTGAACTAAACATGAGATGGTAGCGGTAAACGTGCCAGTGTCAGTGGTAAAGTATTTTTATTGTTAGCAAAATACTTAAGTGAACACTTGAACAATTAAAACTTTAGTGAAACAAACCATAAAACGTCAGGAATGTATGTGTCCGAAACTAAGATACAACTTGTGTTTTTAATGGTGAACAGTAAACGTATGTGTTATGTGTGTCTTAGCCAATATAAATAATACATAGGAGAAGGCATTCTCAACAGTTTTACATGGTTTAATCCCTTTGGGGAAATTGCCCCCTGCCGGGGGCAACAGCGGAATCACCAAAATTACCATTCAGTGTTTTTATCACGTAAATGTCCCGTTTATCACTCATTATTTGAAATAAAATATTGAGTGGCTGACTGTTTCCTTGGTGCTAAAATACAGTCTATTGTATTTATTATTATGCACAAACATGTTTTTATGCCTATATTTTTCTGTATCCCAGCGTATCCATATTTCGTGCATTCAATTACAAGAATAATGGAGGCGCTTTGTGATCGGGTTCGATACAACCCTAGTCGTTATGGCCTAGTCTCGGTCAACAAAACGTTTCTTAGTGTGGTGGTTTATTACTTCGTTTGCAATGCGCTTTGAAGTAATGGTGCATTTGACATTTTGTTTATGTCACGGGTTGATGTGAGCAAAATTTTTTACCATTAGTAGTACGGGTACGGATGTAGTCTTTCGCTACATATATGAGGGCTTCACCCTCACAAGTACAAGTATAAATATGGAGAGGGCGAAGGCATCAACAGTTTTACAACAGTTAATCCCCTTTGGGGATTCCGTCGTATTGCCCCCTGCCGGGGGCAAAACGGCAGAATAACCAACATTATTGTTTTTTATCACGTAAATGTCCCGTTTATTCACTCATTATTTGAAAATAAAATATTGAGTGGCTGACTGTTTCCTTGGCTAAAACTTAAACACAGTCTATGTGGTATTTATTAGTCATGAATTAAATGCACATGTTTTTATCCTATATATTTTTCTGTATCCCAGCGTATCCATCATTTCGTGCAGTTCATTTAGTAATAATGGAGGCGATTGTGATCGGGTTCGATGTATAGTTTACCTAATCTCGGTCTACAAAACGTTTCTTAGTGTGGTGGTTTATTACTTCGTTTGCAATGCGCTTTGTGGATTTATTTCCATTTTGTTTATGTCACGGGCAAATTCCCGCAAAATTGATTAGTATACTTAAGGAATAAAAAATGTATACATATATGAGGGCTTCGCCCTCTATAAATAATACAAAGGTAAACCTATGGAGAGGGCGAAGGCATTCATCAACAGTTTTACATGTTCAGTTAATCCCTTTGGGGATTCCGTCGTATTGCCCCCTGCCGGGGGCAACACGGCAGAATCTGAATACCAAAGGGATTACCATTCAGTGTTTTTATCACGTAAATGTGCATTATTTGAAATAAAATATTAGAAAGTTAAAACAGTAATGTTATTTATTAGTCATATTTGCAAAACATGTTTTATATATATATTTTTCTGTATCCCAGCGTATCCATCATTTCGGCAGCCAGTACCAGAATAATGGGCGTTAGTAACAAAACGTTACTTAGTGTGGTGGTTTATTACTTCGTTTGCAATGCGTTTTTAAGTAATAGCTTTGCGTTTCCGACATTTTGTTTATGTCACGCGCAAATTCCCGATGTGAGCAAATTTTTTACCATTAGTAGTACGGGTCCCTGGATGTAATAAAAAATGTGAGCTTCTCTACATATATGAGGGCTCCGCCCTCTATTAATTAGTGTGTTATGTCTGCCTAGTTAATTTTAGTCTCATATATATCACAGTGTAATTCTTAATTAGATATAAGCCAAACTTTAAATTACAGAACTTCTATCAGGTTCATAAAATCAACCACATGAATTGTGTAGCCGCTGCATGTAGGATTCATCTCAATTGATGTGTGTCACTTACTGATGTGTATGCCTTTTTAAGAAGGGTATGTAAAAATGTAATATTATTTTTTCTCAAATTTACCAGTCTCTAATTATGTTTAGGACTAATTATTATGGCCTTCAAAAGTCTTTTCATCCAGATCACAGAGATAGGAATATATACAAAATGTAAATAATGTATGTGCATGTGTGATGCATATTGTAAATTATATGGTCTGAAAAAAAATGTCAAAGCAAACCAACTTAATGACATGAATGTGACCAGCATGTACATGTATGTGGGTATATGTGTATGTCCAAATAATTATTTTTAAGTATATCTATGTACCTATGTAATGTCCAAAATGAGTTACAATGTAAAACTCTGTGTGACAGTGATGGTACTTTTAATGAATAAGGTATACATGGATGCTAAGAATGTTACAATGTAGGTTGCTATAAATGTTACACAAAAATTTAAAAAGTGTAAATCAAATCACAGATATACTAGGTACATGTACAAATGTATAAATGTTTGTGCATATATGGTGCCCACTGTATTACATGTACTCTAGGGATTGATCAGCTAATAGAACTGTCTTATCTTGTCTTATTTTTTTTAAATACAGACTATTACACACACACACACACACATATATATATATATATATATATATATATATATATATATATATATATATATGATGCATGTCTGTATGTTAGCATGTATGTTTGCAAGTATATGTATTTATATATGTGTATATATGTGTGTGTATGTGTATATGTGTGTTCATGTATGTGTATGTATATGTATGTATATGTGTATGTTATGTGTATGTGTAATATGTATATGTATATATATGTGTGTATATATATATATATATATGCATGTGTATGTGTATATGTGTGTATATATTGATTCAATATTTGAAATTTGAAATTCTAGAGATATAAAATTTTGTTTTTCTTTTTAAGTTGATTTATAAATGTCTTACATGTGGATATATTGGACATGAGATTGTATAGAGACTTATTATGAGACTACCTTTACTTAGTTATAGAACTATATACTTATTGAATATTTAGTTATAGATATTTGTATGTGTAAATGAAATCTGAAACATAAAATTATAGACTTGAATTTGTACTGTTGATAGATATATTTTCACAACATGGCACATTTCTTACAACTATGTATGAAACATGGTTTGTGATAACAGGACTTTTTTTAAATCGTACTTGTAGATTAGTTTGTGACAACCCTAATTTTTTTTCCTTGTACATGTATATTCGACATGGAGGAATAGATTAAAAATTGCTGTTTATGTTGTATTGTCATTTGTTCAGAAAATGTGTTTTTTGTACTTGTCTGCTTTGGTACCTCTTCATTATAATGCATATAAGGATGAAATAAAGTACAATTTCAATATATGCTTATAGCTATATAAGGGAAAATAACATATGATGAATTTATTTAAGATATCATTAGTTTTTAATTTCTTTAAATCCAAAAATGTCAAATTGTTTGTTTGCATGCATGCAAGGGGTGTTAGTACTGATAGTTTTGAATATATCATTCATGATGTTGAATAAACCATAGATAAGTTAAAATAACATTAATTAACATATATGCCCCAAATGAAAATAGTCCACAGTTCTTTAGTAAAGTTATAAATGAATTTGGTTATAATATGTGGAGACTTCAATTTAGTCTTAAATCCAGATTTAGACTACTACCAATATAAAACATTAGGTAATCATAGCTCGAAAAAAAAATTACTTAAAATAATACAAGAAATGATATTTATAGACATTTACATCCTGATACTAAACGATATACCTGGAGGAAAAAATCACCTTTAAAACAATCAAGATTAGATTTTTTTTTGATATCAGAAGATTTGATAAATAAAGTAAATCAGGCAAAGATTGATGCAAGCTACAGATCTGATCACTCTATTATTTCAATAGAAATTAAATTAAATGAATTTGATAGGGGTAAAGGACTTTGGAAATTCAATAATCAATTACTGCATGATCCAGAATATGTAGATAAAATTTTAGAACTTATTAAAAGAATTAAACTTCAATACTGTCTTCCTGTCTATAACAGAGATAACATTGACAATATTCCTGATAAGGATTTGTATAAGTGACCAATTGATGAAACTCTTCTTGTTGAAATAAGAGGAATGTATAGGAAAAAAAGAAAAATAAAAAAATGGAAAAACAATTGATTAAAGATATTAATATATTAGAAAGCAGAATATAGTTTAGAAGAAAAAAACACAAAGAATTAGAAAATATTAGAAAAACAAAAATGTTAGGAAATGTTATAAGATCTTAGGCTATGTGGATACAGAATGAAACAAAAAATTATGTGAATAAAAGTATTTTAAAATTAGAGAAAAATAATGGATATATTGTAACAGGTGAAGTAGAACATTTTTATTCATCTTTGTATAATAATTATGAGCATTTGATAGAGGATACTAACCTTAAAAATGTATTAGCTGATTACAGTATTCCAAAACTTACAAAAACTCATAATGATAAAATTACAGGAGAACTAAATGAAAAAGAAGTTTTAGAAGCTCTTAAAAAAATGAAAAATGATAACAGATGGAATAACTTCCGAATTCCTAAAGTTCTTTTGGCATCTCTCAATGATGGATATAATAAGAATTATCAATTTCTAAATTAAAAATTGGCGTTCTTATAAATTAGCATCAGCCTGTATAGCTAATAGAGTTATCCGTCTTAGACTTTCTGATATATACACAATGAAAATCATGATATAATGAATTTTACTGGATTTCTAATTTTAATAGATTTTGAAAAAGCCTTTGATTCAGTTGTCTTTTCTATACAAAATTTCTAATAATTAGATGGGTGAAACTTTTTAATAATAATATAAAATCAGCAATAATTCAAAATGGCTTTTTATCCAATTTTTTTACAATACATAGAGGCTGTAGGCAAGGGGACCCTATTTCACCTTACTTATTCATACTCTGTGCAGAAGTTCTTGCTATATTAGTAAAGAATAACAAGAATATTAAAGGAATACATGTTGGATCTTTGGAACAAAACATTACACAGTATGCTGCTGATGACACAACCTTTATACTAGATGGTTTGTGATAAACTGATGTATACCATCACAGATGGTGAAACGCAATTGAAAAAGATAGATACATTAATATCACAATGGTCCAAGAGAATTTTGACACCTATTGGCAGAATAACAATTATAAAAACACTAATTATATCAAAACTTAACCACCTTTTCCTCTCGTTGCCTAACCCTAGTGTAGAAACCATCAATATTTTAAACACTAAATTATATAGAGAAACTCTTGCATGTGAATATGACAAAGGGGGTCTTAAATTGATCGACATTAACAAATTTATGAAAGCTTTAAAAGTAACCTGGATGAGGTACATGGAGAAATTTTTAAAAAACAATATTTTGATTCCAAGTTTATATCCGATTTTGGACCAGAGTTTTTGTTTAAAGGTTTATCCATTTTGGCATGATGTCTTTCAATGTTGGTATGAAACAACAGATAATTTCAAAATTAATACACATAATGCATACCTGTCCACACCTATTTGGTTTAATAATAAAATGAAAATAAATAATAAACATATTTTTTATAAAAAGTTGGTATGAAAAAGGCATCAATTTAAGATTTAACTGATGAAAATGGCAATATGCTTTACTGATTTTAAGAATAAATTCAATATAGTCTCTAATAATTTTTTGTTATATTCCAGTATATGGCACTCAATAAATCACTTTCAAAAATCCAGTCTTTGAAAGACCAACAATACCAACATTTGTAAAAATTTTAATTAATGATAAAAAGGGATGCAAAAATATTTACTATATTTTAATGACATATAATAATAACATAAAACCTACATCAGAATATAAGTGGGAAAACGAGCAAAACTTTCTTAATATGAAATGGCAACAGCACTATATAATTCCTTTTAAAACAACAAAAGACGTAACCCTACAATGGTTCCATGAATTCCCCCCTTAAACTATTATCTAAAAAAATTGGAATCACAAATAATGATAAATGTAAAATATGTGGAACAACAGAGGAAACAATAAAACATTTATTTTGCCAATGTGATGGTATAAGAAGGTTGTGGAGTGATCTTTCAGACTTGATTTTGCGAATTTAAATATAATTTTTAATGAATCAGATATCCTTTTTGGGAAAATAGATTGTTTCACCAAGTAATCCTATAAATTCAATAATCACATGTAATTTACAAAACTTTGAAAAAAGTGGGATCAGTGGAAAAATCTTTTTCAATGAGCTACACTGTAGCATGCATGTGTGATATATTAACAAATGTGCACATGCTGGTTGTATATGTATATTTATATCATAATGTATATGTATGCAGGTATGTACGTGTATAAGTTTACGGGAATTCTTTTTTTTTCTTTTTTATGTAATTATAATACTAAAATTATACTCAGTTATAAGGTAACATTATGGTCAATATTGTGTCAAATATGAAAAAAAAATAATTTTTCAAAAATTCGCAAAAATTAAAAGTCACTGTATATATACTTGCAGGTGGGGCAGGAGGACTAATATGGAAAAAAGAATAAATAAGTAAAATATAATAGAACCTAAAGTTAAAAATATACTTGAATTATAAAAGTTGCCTATACAATTATATTAATTCAGTCAATATCTGCAGGTAATGACAACATGTTTTTAAATTGTAGAGGTGGATGCATGTATGTTGAGTGTATGTTTCTACACATTTCTTTGCATGTATATGCACAAGTAAAGATATATAGCAAACATTAAACTAATTTGTAATGTACATATATGATATTGCATGTCTTTGCTTTTGGAAGTGGAAGCATGTTGTCAATATTGTATTAAGTAAATGATGATTTATTATATATTTACAAATGTACTTGTAGTTTGTCATAGCTGTATACATTTATAAAAACGCTGATAATACTTAAGATATATAAAGAGTATAAATTGACATTCATATTAAAAGAATATTACTAGTGAAAAAATTAACATGAAAAATGCAAGTAATTTAGAAAGTTAAAATAATATTATTTATACATATTTTAATAGTGGATATGGTTTAGAATATGTATGGGCCAGTGGCAGTGTTTGCTTTTTTAATAGACTGAACTTTTTATAAATATTATAATATCAAAAATAATAAATGAGTTACAGTGATATGTGGTGTGTGTAAGTATACATATGTATGTATATGTATGTTTATGCATGTTTATTCATGTAGGTACTAGTATATGTTTGCATGAACGAAAAATATGAAATTGATGTATAAATATTTAGATAAATGCATGCATGTCTTTGAATATAAATGAAGAGGGAGGTATATGTATGTATATATATGTGTATATGTATGTATATATGTATGTGTGTGTATATGTATATGCACTTAAGTTCAAAGTTCAAACTATTATTTGTATCAGGTATGTGTCTTTATTAATGATGTCTCACAGGTAGCCTGGACCTGTCTTTGGGACCATAAGTGTAAACAGGCATGTCTTGTGCTTTTGTCAATAAAATGTTTAAAATATATATATATATATATATATATATATATATATATATATATATATATATATATATATATATATATATATATATATATATATATATATATATATATATATATATATTACCATTTTCTGTTAATCTGTAGTCAGCGGGTTACGAAATTCACTCTATGTAATTGGTTTTGCTGTTGGAATTTTTTCATATGACGTAACAGCCAGACAGCTGTAATTAATTCACAATATATATTCACAACAGCAAGTTATTTAGGCTTGCCCCTGGATCAAAATAACACTGACAAAAAATTAGAAGAGAAACTAAAAAATGTTTTTCACTGAAGACCTCTTCTTCGATAATCCATTACATTTATACTCGATGCATTCCTAAAAGTGAAATACATTCTTTATATTTATATATATTACCATTTTCTGTGAATCTGTAGTCAGCGGTTTACGAAAATCATTCTATGTAATTGGCTTTGCAGTAGTTTTTTCATATGACGTAACAGCTAAACAGTTGTAATTAATTCACAGTATATATTCACAGCAGCTTGTTATTTAGGCTTGTCCCTGGATCAAAATAACACTGACAGAGAGTTAGAAGATAAATTAAAAAATGTTTTTCACTTATGACCTCCTTTATCTTCATTGTGGTATTAGTGTAATTTACTTTGGTAAAATCCACAACAGCTAGCAATTTAAGCTTGCTGCCTAGATGAAAAGTTGAAAACATTTCATTATGACGACCATTTTCTTATATTATTACCATGCGTGATATACATGAATGATTATGAAAACATTGACTTTTTGATAAATAGGAAGTGAAATGGATTAAAAACCACCAAAACATATTTCTTTTCCACATTTCTACCTAATTCACTTACATTGTGGTAAAAAGACGTGCTGCACCTGGACGTGAGAAGTAAACATACATAATCTGAAACACTGGAATTTACATGTAATAATATATACATCTCTGGCAGATATACTTGTGTCATATGAGAAGCAAGTGGGATCTTTATTTCAGGAAACTAACAGCAAGTATGAGCAGTGCACCTTGTCGAACAAAAACTCACGGATACAAACATTCACAAACACACACACACACACACACACACACACACACACACGTTATTTATACTATAGCAAATAATATTATTGTTGTGAAGTGCATAAATATTAGTTGAACAACAGAGTTATAAAGTGGCAAGGATAAGTTATTTTATAACTTACCACGGAGTTCTTAAGTCTGTCCAAACAGCGATCTTCCTTAGAAGAGACGTCAGTCTTGGTCAGCATACACTTTAGAACTATTAGAACCGGTAAAATCAGCTGATCTTGATATTACATAATAATAAAAGGTAATCCCGATCCCGCATAATATTACAACATTATAATGAATATCCAAAATTACCTACTTACGTTTGACTTCTCTTACAAGTAATATACCGGAAGTGTCATTCCGAACTATGAATTACTTGCATGAATGCGAAGGAAAAAAGTTGTCTGGAAAATTTCCGGAATATATAATAGCATTTATGAGATGTAGGCCGCCGGTCAAAAATTCATGCATACTTACTTAAACAGACACGCATATACCACACTGTATACATGTACATTGTATAATACAAGTGTCAAATGGGAATGCAAGGAACTTGCCACTGTATTTACATGTACAGTCACTATAAGCATTGGCAGTTCTTTGCCTACCTGTTTTATCATTGTTCAGATGGATCCTCAATTCAAAAAATCCTCACGGAAGTTGTCCTGTCATATTGCTCTAGGTAGTTGAATTTGGATTCCATGCATTTCCTGGCTCCTTTCAGTTACTCGAATTCTTCCTCAGACTTTATCATGGACTGTTTTAATTATTCGTTTTATGTTTTAAATCGTAAATTCGACTCTCAAGTCATTCAATCAGTTCTCCACTTTCATTATGTCCTCTTTCAGTTTTCGGACCTTATTATCTAGTCAATCCGTCTTAATCATGGATTCTAAAATGTAAAAAATTTCATCTAATTTTCGTTTTTTGTTTTACCCTCTGCAGATACGATTCCAGGCGTTGTTGTAGATCTTGTGGCATTAAACCTTTACTTGCACCCCCATTGTCAAAACACAGGTAAAGCAAATAGTACAGAATTGCGTGGTGAACAGTATTCAGAGATCAGCCAGTCAGTTCGCATTGTTTTCAAAACCTTGCATAAACGAAACTAGAAAATACGATTTTTTCCCCAAAACTATTTCGATAATTTATAATTACATCTTTCAACTACCTCCTGTTCAAAAAATCAGAAATATCTTAATAAAGCTGACCAACCTGTTAAGGTAGACATAACAAACGTCTCAACACGCAAAACAACTGCATATCCCAAACGGGATAGGACCAGGTTTCCTTAAGGAGTCAGCGTCTTCTGTCAGCCGGTCACACCCGTTTGCAAATGCTACATGAAAATCTTCGGTAAAATGGTGAAGTTCGGTGAAAATGTCATTAGTTAGTTTTAAACATGATTTAAAGCGAAAGGGAGTCACTGTATATAATCATGCCCTAGAATACTCTCTAATATTACTGAGAGGTGGACATCATACTGTTTAAAAAGATCCCCGTATTGACCATAAAACTTCCTTAGTGACGATTTCAAGAGTTCAACGACGCAACCCTGTGTAAGTACTTTTTTGGCGAGTCGTTTGGCTCTCAGAATAAAACATTCATAAGAGGAGCAATGTACTGGCATAACGTTTAAGTTGTGAAATGAAAGCGCCATAGGTAGGAGAAGATGGACCATTACTACTTAGGCCGAAGTGTTTACTTACATGATATTTTTGAAATGTTTTTCTACAAATTTTATCTATAATTATATTCATAATTTGTTCTTAATTTAAATTTGTATACTCCTTATGCTGTAACAATATCTATATAATATTCAATTTACAAATAATTTGAAATTGATAAATACTAAAGATGAGACCTATTCTATAAAAAGGAAATATAAAATCACTATTAACATAAAATATGTTGAATTTACCAAGTGGATGTAAATACAAAATAAACACCATGACATATCCACACTTGTAAATTAGGTTATGAACAATCTTTCAGTCATATGATAGCGTTCAGTTTTTTATTGGTGGAGGAGAAACCCCGGTTACCCGGGTAAAGACTACCGATCTTCCACAAGAAACGAATTGTTTCTGATAGGAATATCCAGTGAAGGCAAACAAATCGAAATGTTTATCAAGAGATGCTTGACAAAGTTGCACCAGGCTTTACTATCGTTATTTCTGTTGTAACTACGAAGCGAACTTTCATTTCTGCGCCAGACTGTGGTCTGTGGTTATGGTCATAACATGACCTAGATATATCGCGACATGGACCTGTAGGCTGTACATTGTACTACAGATGTAGTCTCGTGTTTCCGATTTCATTCTGTGATTTTTATTTGTTTTGTGGTAGGCCTAATGTATGGCTTTTAAAATTAAATATATAAGAAATGAACATGTAATATTCTATTCTTTATTGATTCGTTCATGTATTCTTACGCCGAAAATTAAAGCGGTTAATACTCGGGGCACGCGACTGCATTTACAGAATATACAATATACTTGCAATGAAGGGAATTAAGTAATGAACAGTGGCACAGGAAGCAATTAGGCTAAAGTATGTGATATTGTTTCCCCCGATTCGACATTTGCTTTTATACGCATTTTGATTATGCAAAAAAGTATTTGACATTTGAACCAACTTTTCGTATTGAATAAGTATAAGAATAAGAATTTTGCTTTTATATGAAAAAGTGTCCCCTACCCAACCATGGTTCCCACGCGTATGTTAAATAAGACATTTATAAAAAGAAAGATAACTCTTGAGTGCATATGTTATATGTCTCTTTAAAATATGTATTAGCTTGAATAAAAGGACAATAACAAACAAAAATATAATATCACTCTCAAAAGAGAGGACTCTGTCATGTATATGCTATATCATTTTATATAATATATCTATCAAATGTGATAAAATAACTGACAAATAATGCAAAAATATAATATCTCATCTAAAGAGAGAGACTTTGACATGTATATGTGTAATCATTTTATAAAAATATTTACTTTAATAAAATAACCATGACAAAGAATGGAAATATATAATATCTCATACAAAGAATAAATGCCTATGACAAATAATGCAAGAATATAATATCTCATCCATAGAAAGATAACTTTGGCATGTATATGTTATATCATTGTATAAAAGTATTTAGTAACTTTAATAAAATAACCATGACAAATTATGCAAATATATAACATCTATTTATCTAAAGAGAGAGGAATTCGGGTTATACAGAAATTGTTATAGCACTGTATAAAAATATTTTCTAACTTTAATATGCCTTTCAGTTATTTATGTCATCTTATGTCGAAGTTATCATTATTACACGAGTTCAAGCGAAAGCGGAATTTTGAACCTATACACTTTTATTTATAAAATAGTATATCTAGCCTTAAACTAGTTCCATTAGGCCATTTAGAAACAAAAAGACATTCAATCCGAGTTCTTCCCACATGTCGAATTTGAAAAGTTGGTAACCGACATAACTTCCTACGATGAGTCTCAAAATATTTTAGAATTATAGTAGAATCCTGTTTATATCTATAGCATTCAGTACATTAATATGTATATAATTATAAACATTTAAAACTAGAGTAGAATAAGATAAGTGGTAATAATAAGATATGGCATATGGACTCTCCCATCATTCATTACTCGTCAACATTGCTACGTCATAAATTCACCAAGTATCGCTGCTCTAACAAGCCCTTCCGTCGCTGCATATGGATCGATGTTCGATGGAGGTCTTCGGTCTTCCAGATATCCTTTACCTCTCTCCTGCACTAATGTCGGAATACGCAATGTGCAGCTTTGTTTGAAGGAAACATCGACCTTGAATTCGGAACCTGGACACCAAAAAGATTCTTTCATTCTTTCTTTGAAATCCTTACATAAGCGTGGATCATACATAACCAGTAGCAGATCATGTTTAGACTTTGAGATCTTGTCGATTGTTTCTCTTATTTTTCTGCAAAATAGAAACTTAATTATATAGCATTGTGAATAAACATACAGAAATATAGAACATGGAAAGGGAAATAACTCCTACAGAGGGTTACCATACTATTTCAGCAATTTTTACTTTTAACGCCATTTGCACTCTGATCTTTCTTACATTTTCTCTATTTGGCTATAAAAACTGCAGTTAAAAATTAAAGTAGGAAATAAAGATAAACCAAGAATAATTCACTGCTTAAAATGGGAAATAAACTCCATAAGCAGAAACTAAAATATATCGACCGCGTAGATCTCTCTATTTACCATAGTCCAAACTCATGAAGAATCTAATAAAAATTGGGAAATAACATTTTGATATAGAAGTATGGTAAATTAATAATTGGCGTGGTAATTGATATACTAGAGAGTTCATATCCTCACCGCAATCATATATATATGTCGCTTTTCTCGGTCTCTTTCTATTTATTACACCTGTAGCTTACAAGATAATAGTAAAACACACACACAAAAAATAAAATTTAAATGTGAAATAGATTCCGTCTCCCTTAAGAAAACGTCTGACATTTTGGAAATGTTGATTTTGGTAGATCCTTGCGTGCTGAGCACTTTCAATTTATCTAGTATAGTTTTCAAAGCAATAACAAAACTGTTAAAATCATGAGAAATTCTCTTAAAATGAGAACAAAAATCTCCCAAGGCCGTCATCTGCATATCCGGCCATGTTTTCTTTTTGAATATTTTTTGCATTTCTGAATGTTTGGTTACTTACACTTTCTCTTTATAACAAAATTATAAAAAAATAATAGGAAATAGGAAAACTATCATAGGCTGCAAGCTGACGATTCATTTTCGTTGATATTTGCTTGTTGAATTATTTTTTTGTTACACTTTTTCTTTATTATAGTTAATATCAAACAAAAGGGCTACGCGACAGATACGTTCATGTTGACTAATGTTTAGAGACAGTACATTATTTGACATTTGTAGGCACAGAGATTGTCTTGTGTTGGATTCCTGGCCACATCGGCATGTAAGGAAACACAAAAGCTGCTGAAATTGCAAAATAAGTAATGACAAATGTATAGTCTGAAAATAAAATTCTTTTCACAGATCTTATACCATCTATTACAGATTACATAACCACAACTTTTCAACAACATTGGAATATGCAAACTGAAAATAAATTACATGGAATAAATACAAAATTTGTCAATAATCCACCAGTCTCTTCACAAGTAATAGATAAGCTGAGGTTACTTTGACCAGATTTCGTAAAGGTCACAGTAACCTAACACATAGTTATTTATTATTTGAAATTATCAACTAAGCTATACAATAAACGCGACGATTTCGGCTTTCCCATCGTAAATTTTCCACATTTAAGTAGTAATATCCGTCAGTCACCCGTATATGGAGTTTATATTTCACAAATGATCCGATATGCCAGGGCGTGCACAACATATGAAGATTTCATATACAGAGGTAAACTACTCACTGACAAATTATTGACACAGGGATATCGAAAACCGCCTTTTCGTTGGCGGTTGTTGAGACGTCTGTACCAATTGTGACGAGGATACACTCCTCACTTGTTCCATTGGACTTGACTGTTACCTCACGGCGGGTGTGACCGATCGACAGGGGATGCTTACTCCTCCATGGCACCTGATCCCACCTCTTGGTTTCAAGAGGTCCGTGTTTGTCCATTTTTACCGGATTTGTATCGATGTCCTGGAATTCTATTGATTTATACTTTGGTATCTGAAATTTTTATATTAAAGAAGAACCACCGGAATTTATACCGTGTGGTTGAAGACTAATAATTAAACATATTTTAACAGAATGTACAGATTTTAAACTTACTCGCGAGAAAAAAAATACTCCGAGACAGATCATAGTAGTGTCGCTGGCGACATCATTTTAGAATATCATAAGACATTAATGAATCTATAAAATATTATATCTAAGAAAATTTTAGTTTTCAAAAGTTAAAAACTGCTCAGATTTTACGTTGAAAAAAATATTGTTTATGTTATACCGCCACGATATAACTGAAATAATGTTGAGAGTGGCGTTAAACAACAATAAACAAACACATTTTCTATACCAAACATTGTACTTTTTAATCTTTTCTCGGATCATTTTGACTTGTGGTGTACGAAACCTAAAAATTAAGAACTGATTTTGTTTAATTGTAATGCTAGCACATATCATTTTCAATTTGTCTCCATCTAGGTTTCTTATTTATACCATAAACCATATATGCATGCAGACAATAAACTGTAAATACACTCACTCTATTCCGTTATCTTCTCTCATCTCTTTTGTGCTAAAGTTCAGATGACCGCCTGACCCAACACTTGGAACAGCTTTTATAGGTTAAGTTTCAAGGGATATTTCCAGTCCGAACATTTCGGCTATGCGCAACAGGATATAATGAGATACATGAAGATGATCTCCAATACTCACTCCTTCACAGGGCCTTACTTGGTATTCCCACTTTAAGGAAAAATTATAAG
The DNA here is from genome assembly GCA_030159075.1 of Atrina japonica. NCBI lineage: Eukaryota > Metazoa > Mollusca > Bivalvia > Pterioida > Pinnidae > Atrina > Atrina japonica. The sequence continues at coordinate 738,449 of BROG01000340.1, read as the reverse complement.
TCAAATTAACGATGTTATGTACCAGCGAAAAAAAGAAACTGTGTAGTTTAGTAATTTGATTTATAGATTCATATACAAAATATTATGTTGCATTATGTTTATCATAATTTAATGTAATGCATTGTTTTTAAATTCAAACATCAAATCAGGGATTATGCGATTATGGTTGAACTGAACAGACACTGAAAGTAAGGAGCGAGGGGTTGAAAAAAAACTTACAAGTTTAATAGGTGCAAGCCTGCCATTTGCACCTATGCATTCTTTACACTTACGACGCATTGAACAATTCAGGATATGCAGAAATGGCTGGGAAATGTTCCACCATATGGGAAAAAAAAGAACGACGCAAAGCATTCAACGTAGCGAGGGGATTTGGGGCTCTTAACGTAGGCGTCGTTGCATTCCATCCCAAACATGTTATACAGGCGATAAATCCGTTGACAACACATGCAAGGGTAGCACATTTTGCTGCTGACAGTTGTCAATAGCAACGCATGCGGGCGGTCGTGCGTTGTCCTGCTTCAGAATGACATTACGGTGGTTGTTGTGAATAAATGGAACGACGTGCTGACGTACAATCTCTTCATGGTAGCGTATGCCCGTTAAATCGTCATCCACTATCACCAAAGGGGTCCTTCCATGTATTGTAATTCCACCCCAGACCATAACGCTCCCTCCGCCGAATTGGCGGCGCTGAATAGCGCAGACGTCGGTGTAACGTTCTTGGTACGACAGTAAGCCCGAACACGACCGCCAATGCTGTCGAGATGAAATCTAGACTGGACCGTAAACAGAACTTTCACCCAATCTCTCTTAATTAAACGACAATGCCCCTACACCACGCTAACTTCACAACACGCCAGAGCAGAACAGGGTAGGACGTTGACGTCCGATGTTGGCCTCTCGCAGTCTTTACGGTACAAGGATTTATCTGTCGATGCACAGGGATGCTTCTAGAGGTCAAAGTAGCCGATTGGCATCGATAACGTAAATGTGAGTCTTCGCTGATTTCGCAGTGAGAAAGTTTGCCAGTTAACTTGCAAATTGCCAGTGGTCTCTTTCCGTGTACACTATAACATAATTCTCTCCTCCACCATTAAAACTATAATTATATAACTGAAAATTGTTGAGGGTAGCTTTAGCATTAAAATTCAATATAGAAAAGTTTTTCACCTGTGATACACAGTCTTCCCTTATAGTACCATACATGTTAACACCTGCATAGAGACATGCTTTAAGATGATGTTCCATCAATTCTCTCTATATACTGGCTGTTGCAGACCTTCCAATGGTTCAATGTAAATCTGAAATTTTATGAATAAAAATACCACAGTTAATAGACTTGTATATTTTGAATTTCTGACGAAGCGATTTATATGAATTTTGGGGGTTTAAAAGAAAAACTCTGTTCACAGTAAATGTTTCAATCAATTCTGTTAACTATGCCCGTCCGAATGGAAACTGAGGATTTTTTGTATTTATCTTATGTTCTGTCTACCAAAAGTTATAAGGAATAGCAAAACTTTTTATTTAGATTGGAGATGTCACCAAATTTGGGTGAAATGCCATAGATTTAGACCTGTGTTATAGACTGACGCCACTGCTATGAGGGCTATTTTAAGTAGCTCGCCTGCCGCGACATCCAAAAGACTTGCTATTTCCTATTCCACTCCGTATGCTTCGTGCTTGGCTAAGGAACAGTAACTATCGTATACCTTGCAAAAGATCCGATATGTCATAACTGTTCATTACATGAACATTTCATATCCAGAGGCAAACTACATACCGACTGGTTGTTGTCATAGGGATATTGAGAATCGCATTTAATGTCAACGTCGGAAATATTGCTTAACCTAGAACCTATCGAACGCTCAGGCCCACAACACTACAAGCCATGGTGTTATTAGTTTAACATATCCGATTCGATAACTTCCACTAACAGTTGGTGGTGTAGAATAGATCCAAAATATTATGAATATTGAATTTGTATCATTGTTTCACAAACTTTTTCCCCATTGTGGCACATCCATCTAGTAAATATTATAAACATAATACCAAAGTTATAATGCTCAAGACGATCATTTCTGTCAATAAGACTTGATCAGTTGTTAGCCTGTTAAAATTCCGTTACCACATCCCTAATTAAAATCCCACCAGCCAAAATACATTTTATTATGTTTATAAATAACAAATCTTTCAGTCAATCATAATTATGCACAATGCAAATTGAATTATTGATAAAATGATTACGAGAAGCAAGAGCTGATATTTGGTTATTGGGTAGGATAGTAATATTGTCACCCATTGAGTAGATAATCGGTTTAAAACCCGTGTTTTGGAAAAATCGTTGTTATTAACGATAAGTGATATTTCATACCAATAAGCGATTTCCCTTTTTCAGGTTTATACCCGCAAGGCAGTCCGGATTGATCCATTATCAGATATTCTTGTTCAATACCAAACCAAGGTTCTCGGTCTTTTATTTTCTCCATAACCTGAGAACAGCTATGACTGGTGTTGATAACTGGAAAACAAAGTAAGAAAGTTTACAAATATGTTATATATCTATCATTGACCACCTGCCTTTCATCCACGACGTCCTAACTACCCGGCAAACCACGCAAGAAACCAACATAAGAACCCGATTGTAGAGATAGAGGTGAAAGGTGTCCCAAGTAACTGACAATGGATCATAAGAAAGTAGTGATGAAGGATAGATATATAAAGCGCTAATATCACTACAACATTAAACATATACCATTGAACTTAAATCACAAAGGATGCGATCTGCGTAAATAAATCATATATCAAGCATTAATACAGATATAAATCACAGGTGTATCAATGCAGGCAATGAATGGTTTTAGAACATTTATTATATCGCAAGATTAGATACCCTATACTCACTTTGTATATAAACACTCAGGAAAAGGAAATAGGTATCTTATTATCTGATCGCTCAAATTCTAATTTGCTATAATAAAAATGTACTTTCATTGTCTACTTTCATATAAGGTAGACAATGAGAAACTAGACAGCAGTTAAAATGTATACAATGAAATTTGCATTATTATTAAAAAAAACAACTATGTCAGTTTCAATATATATATATATATATATATATATATATATATATATATATATATATATTGAAACTGACATAGTTGTTTTTAAAATAATAATGCCAAATTTCATATATATATATATATATATATATATATATATATATAATATAATACATATATATATATATATAATATATATATATCTATATATATATATATATAATCAAACCCCGGTGTAGTGAAATTGAAAGGAAATCAAATGAAAAGGGGTTGAAAATAACGGGTTCTAACTGCAATGGCGACGGAATAAATACCATTCAAAATAAAGCAGAATGTATATAAAGCCATCTAAGCATGATAATATTAATGATTATAATGGCTATCAAATATAATCATGATAATAATCAGATTAATTCTTAACATAATTTATCTGAAGACGACAAAGAGAAATAATATCAAAGATTTGACGTGATTGGGTGGGTAGGTTTGGGAATGGTAATATACCTAATATGTAGGTATATAAAAAGACATATATCTATAAATTGAATGCTGTTTAATCATATTTAACTTTTTTTGTTTTATTGTTGTTTAACGTCCCACTCGAGAATATTTCACTCATATGGAGACGTCACCAAATGCCGGTGAAGGGCTTCAAAGTTTGGCCTATGCTCGGCACTTACGGCCATTGAGCAGTAGGGTTCTTTAACGTGCCAACACCTACTGTGACACGGGACCTCCAGCTTTTACTGTCTCATCCGAAAGACAGGAAACCAACCTGTCGCCGGCGGGACTCGAACTCACGACCTCACGATCCAGAGTCGAGCGCGCTACCGACTGAGCCAGGCCGGCTCCATATTTAACCATTAACTTGAATATATTATATCTGAATATATATACTTGTATAACAAGAATGAACACCTGTGATTTCTCTCCTTTCCAATCAGTGTAGAGGTCTTTTAGTTAACAGCAAAATGGGAATGGTTGTGATTTTGTGTATTATAAAGAGCAGGCTACCAACTCCACTTACTCTCTAGTGAGCCGACCTGGCTCAGTCGGTAGAGCACTCGACTGTAAATCTTGAGTTCAAGTCCAGCCGGCGGCCGGTTGGTTTCCTGCCTTTCGGAATAAGACAATAAAAAACCGAGGTCCCGTATCACAGTAGGTGTTATTTAAAAACCCTCAATGTTCAATGGCTGTAAGTGCCGTGCATTAGTCAACATTTGAAATCCTTCACCGGTAGTTGGTGACGTCTCCATATGAGTGAAAGATTCTTGAGTTGGACAACTATACAACAACTACTACTACTCTCTAGCCCAGTGAAGATGTACTGGTACAGGTAAAATCCGTACTTACTAAGGGGCCCTTAAATAAAAGAGTATCTGGTCATCGATTCGAAATTAATAATGGGGGTAACCAGATACTCTATCGACATTTCAACTCTCCAGACCATTCATTCTTGTCTATGAGAGTGCGTATAAATGACAAAATATACCACTGGACCAACAATCCCACCTTGAGTACCCCCTTCCGTAGACAACGTGAAGAGTTTTGGATTAAACAGCTTGACACTCCATATCCCTATGGATGTAACGATAATATCCAAAGTGTAGGCAATCTATCAAGCCCACTGTGTAATGGTGTTAATGTGATGGAACTACTTTTTAATTCTAAGGTAAGACGTAAACGAAGTCACGGACATCGTTCATACAACCGACCCTACATACATGATGTCACTTTTTCATCTCTTTTACCTTACGTTAACAAAAAAATTGGGTCTTCATCACATTCGCAGCAAACTTTATTCTGTTCCTTTTACAAAACTTTTTCAAGAAGCAAGAATGAACCCCAACACGGATTTTTCAACCCCAGAATACATACTGAACTCCATTATAATGGACATCGCTTATCACAGACTGTTTAAGCCTGCACGCGTTACAAACGATGACTGTTCTGAACAGAAACGTCTTTTCCCTTAAACTTAAATTTACAAATAAAGGCATAAGACGCTTTAAATATATTGGCAATGTTCTAAATCACAAAAAAGTTCAGTCCTGTATTCCACCATATTTTAAACTGAAGACCGCGCCTTGCATTGCATATAGCTATACACCTAGCATCACATCCAAGCTATTCAATTACAAACAGGTTTTGCAGTGCCTGGACATCAACCATATTCTACACAACATTGTCACATGTTCATGTGCTTCATCTCCTTTCAAATACATTCCTATCGGGCATGTCTTTACCGGCGACGTTACTATTGTTGAAAATGAAAGCCTCAAAAATCTTATTTTAAGGGGCCCTAAATACCGGGAAGCCCGTTCCTTTAATTGGCGTAAGAATTTCAGTTTAGTTATGGATTTTGTCGAAGATTATGCCAGACGATGGGCCAAACATGAAGACGTAGAACCAGACACTTTGTCTCAATGGCTGAAAGCCACACGATGGTTGATAAAATCTCGTATTCGAGAAAACTTAAAGTGGGACTATTAAAACACGATTTTTCCCTCTGTATTTAATGATCCAGAAGTAGTAACTGAACTGGATAGATTACATGACCAATATGTAACTGGTACCAGCAGACAAAGCCTCAAATAATATAGTTTTTATTTGTAAGGCACATTACTATAATTGTTTATTAGAAGAACTTGGGTTTAATACGAATTTTGGAAATCCTACACACACACGTAGCTCACTTTCAAAGGACGAGATCCTTCAAAATCACGTGTCCGTATTACGCTCATTTGATATACCTACAACGGATACCGATTTCGAGCCACCACATTTATATTGGATACCTAAACTTCATAAAACCCCATATAACCAAAGATACATAGCAGGATCCAGCAACTGTTCTACCAAACCTTTATCTTTACTCCTTACCACAATATTAACCGCCGTTAAGGAGAAACTTCAACAATACTGTACAGTTGCTTATTCCAGAAGCGATGTAAATCAGATGTGGATATTTAAAAACTCTAAACAGCTTTTAGAAAATTTGAAGGCATGCATTTTTTCTCGAATTCACAGTATCAAAACTTATGACTTTTAAAAATTAAAAGAAAGACTTTTGAGCATCATAGACATTTTTTTTTTCACTAAAGGTGGTACCCGAAAATTTAAATATCTAGTGATTGGCTATCAGGATACTTATTCCGTCAAACACCACTCTGATTCTACACATAAATACACTGAAGTTGATATAAAAACATGCTGGAATTTCTAATATAGAATATATTTGTAATGTTCGGAGACGTGGTCTTTCAACAAACTGTTGGCGTTCCTATGGGAACCAATTGTACCCCTTTATTGGCCGACCTGTTCCTTTATTCATACGAAGCTGACTATATGTATATGTAAAAGAATTTATTACTGTTACTAGGGATACTTTATGTAACATTTCTTTGATAACTGAAAAGAACGAAATGAGCGAAATTAAATACACAGCAACATTGTATGATTCTACATTATATATATATATATATATATATATATATATATATATATTATATAATATATATATATATATATATATATATATATATATAGTTATAATTTTGTTTTGACAATATTGTGTACAGTGAGGTGAGATTAACAAATTATCAAAATGCCACTCTTTGTTATTCTTTAGATATTTGATTTATTTGAATGGAAATATGAAAACCACTTGAACAAAACATGGGACTGATGAATATTTGTCAACTGAAAGACACCAAGCTAATATGTTTATCTGTACAATTTGTCAAACTACCAGTATAATTTCTGTAGAGGTAGCGCGACGGGTGACTATATTATCTAACTTTATCGTTTATGGTTGAGGCATTGTTTAGTAAAAAGGATATGTAACTTTATTCACATCAAATATATACCGTTGATATATTAAGTGTTAAACGCTGTTTGTGTCCTCCAGACTGTCCTGTATTTGGTATCTTTATATATTGTTTGCGACTACTCTGTTTCACTATATATGTACATATTTAAGAAAGGTTTTGAGAAAATTCACAAATTGTCATTTTTTATTATTAGAAATGTTTATGATCTTTTATATTGTTACGTAACTTTCTTTGCACCATTCCCTAAAACATTCAAATTCGTATGTCTACACAACAAGTGTTCATTTGTTCTTTACAAGTACAAGTAGCCTAGGAAATGTTTTAGCTTTTGCTACATTATCATAATCACTGTATTCCAACCCTGCCTTAGCGGTCCAATGTCTGTTCTTGATCATATTTTGTAATCCTGGAAAAGGAACTCTCTAGTTTTTTCTAACCGCATATTAGTATTTCCTTCATAGTACATGGGGATAGACATTTTATGGGACGACCTGAAAAAGGTATGTAGAACAAGCGAGGTAATGAGAGTTTGTTTTAGTTTTTGTGTTGTAAATTTATCCTTGGATCACAAACAGACATACAATCTGTCATAAGATGGTCAGTCGTACAAGGACACAAATGACGTCACGGCAGTTCTATTAAAAATAGGATAATTTTCACATTCTTACTACAGGGTTTATCCATGGTTTCCCAGACTTCCGCAAGTACAATTTTATGAGGTCCTCGTCGAAATGGATCAGGAAATAAAGCTACTGGTTTCAAAATCATTTCTGGTCTCGGTTCCAAGCCTCAAAATTGTTATAAACCACAATCATCTCGACAGGGCATTCTGAAAAGTTAAACATTTAGTTCAGATATTTAGGATAAACCAATTTCAATGTTCGGTTAATGATACTACACTAAAGTAATAATTCTTTCAGATACCACCATCCAAGTTTCAACTTCTCAAAAGCTCAGATATTCATTTTTACAGTGGGTACTCCTAGACGACGCATTTATAATTTGATTTATAATTTGGCCTTGTATGATACCACTTTTTTCGGAAATATATCAGTATTAAATTAAAGCTAAACTGATGAAGTCTTATTGACAGAAACAATCGTGTTGTTTTGGACTACAATGTAAAAATGTAACTTTGGCATTGTTAATAAAATATCAAATGGATTTCTTATTTCAATTTAAGTTATCTAAAAATAAAAAAACATGTTTTACAAGAACAAAATCTTCATGTCAGACTCAACAACAACTATATATATATATATATATATATATATATATATATATATATATATATATATATATATATATATATATATATATATATATATATATATATATATATAAAGCCTTAATTAAGTTGACCATTTTAACTGATGCTCTGTAACACCCACCACCGAATTCCTCATACAAATTAATTCTACATACCGTTTGAAACACACTCTTAAAATATCTGAATTTTGACAAACCACGGGCCATTATTTTGTTACCTTAGACTTCCATAACATCTAACATTGGATTTGTCATACCACATTCCACTTAATGCTGCTTTTAATGTACATCTGTCATCATTATAACTCTGTATACCAATTGACGATATCTGACGATATTAACATCGTTATGCTTCATGGGTTAACTTCCGGATTGCTACTTTGAACCTCAATTTAACACAGGTTAAATTGATTTAACAATGTGATGTTTGTGCTTATATTCACATCGCCGCGGTTGGTATTTAAGAGTAATTATGTGGATGTTACACCTTTATGGTTTACATTAAACACAGCAACTGCAGTCAAACCCGGATATATATAAATAAGGAAATTAGACTAGGGAAAAAAACTTTAACCAAACAAAGCGACTTCAATATGACAGGGATTAATGTAAGCGGAATCGACTGTAAATAAGTATATTGATAATAAGAATGATTACCACATGTTTTAGAAGTTACACTCTATAACATAGATACAATTTTGGTATGGGAAAAAGTTAACTTCTAGCGACTTCCATGGACACGATCATTCTAGACCAAAATACTTCTTCCTATGTGTTCAATAATTGATAGAAATGCGCTGCATTCACGATCGTATTACTGACCTCCTGCGTGATGCTATTATTTATTGTATCATTGGTATGCTAAGCATATACAACATCAACATCAAAATATAAGCATAACGTCGCACCTGTATATATTGTCGTAGGCGACAATTTGTACCGATCTTCACTACCAGCTGCGATAAAAAATTCAAAGAACGAAATCGAAGATTTCAATGCAGGCTGAACTTTGATAAGATCGAATGTTCAACCAGATACCATATTTACTCTCTTACGGTACATGTTATTTCAATAAAACGTAATTTATTCTATGCCCAAACATGATAATATATTCCATTCCTAGCTTCCTGTTTTTCATTATTTTCAATGCTTTAATTTCACCATATTTCCACAAATGCAGCACCAAAATTTAATTAATCTTTCTATCTAAAAGTCTAACTCGTTTTTCCGTACATAGACTGCTTTATGGAAATGTATATTCCATTACTTGTAACATATTTTCTCTAAAGTTCGAATTATTGTCTCGTTGATTAAATATATCAAATGAATTTATTTAGCTTACCCGAAATGGACTTCGGTTCAAAGTTTACCACACGAGTTTTCGACTGAAAATGATATCGTGTTTGGTTTGGAAATACATATTCCAGCAAAACGACACCCTCTGTAGGATATGGTATATCCAAACACCCTCCTGACGATCTCGGATAGTTTTTTTTGTTTACCTGGTTCCGACATTCTTAAAAAGTAAAGCAATACTATATCCAATAAAACACTGAAAATAGCGTCCCATCCGAGTTTCTCTCTTACACTGCATAAGCTACAGAAATTGAACAATGGATTGGCGATATATATGGTTTAACGATAACAAGACCAACAATTCAAGAAAAATAGGTCACATGAATGCTCCATTAATTCTAAATCGTACTTGAGAAATTTAAAACTTGGTTGAATTTTTAAACATAATTGACCACTCGAGAATGAATGAAGAGGCAAATTAATAGATAATGGATTTTAGAGTTGAAATAGATTTCAACCGACAGATTCATCAATGAAGATAACACTTAATGTTGGTTATAATCAACGTAATCTTGCAAAAATTGAAAAGAAAATCTCTGTCATTGCTTTCAACATTTCACCCTGAGTATCTGATGCAAACAAACATACACAAACACACACACACACACACACACACACACACACACACACACACACACATATATATATATATATATATATATATATATATATATATATATATATATATATATATATATATATATATATATATATATATATATATCGAAACCACTAATAGTGAACCCTATTATATTATATATATGAATTTTACTTTATTTTAAATTATTCTTATTTTTAAATTATTATTATTATATTATATATATATATACATATTATATATATATATATATATATATATATATATATATATATATATATATATATATATATATATATATATATATATATGTACTGTTTACTGAACCCTGACAAAAGAAGTACTTTACATAGGATTTTTTGTTCACTAAAAAAGGACACCTGTACAATTACCTATATATTCGACATTGATACCACACGTGATATACGATACATAATAGTTTTTATGTTATATGGTTCAACGACATCCAGACCAACAATTAAAAAAAATATAAGTCACATGAATGCTCTATTAATTCTAAATCGTACTTGACATAGCCAAACTTCAAAACTTGGTTGAACATTTTTTAAATTTCTATAAATGGTTGACAAGGGGTCTTGCTTCCCAGCAGTATGGTTCGTACCATAGTCAAATTTATATTGGAAACATTTATGTAAACAAGATAAAATACTAAAGTAGAATTTTTACCATTTAATTCATCCCCCCCCCATTTTCTTGATTGAAACTGACAATGGAACATTCACTGTTAAAACATTTTATGCAAATTCTGTGTCAAACAGGATCATGTTTTAAAATAGATATCTAAAGTGATTCCTCATATCCAAATGG
>BROG01000340.1:675000-725000 GCA_030159075.1 Atrina japonica | reverse complement strand
AATCGATAATAAAAACTCAAGTCCATTATAACGCGACGATTTAGATGTGTAAATAGTCTCAACAAGAATAACAATTGCGAATCCCAAATGGTATAAGACCAGGTGTCTGGAAAATGTCAGCGTCTTCTGCTGGCTTGCCACACGCGTTGCAAACGTTCCATGGAAACCTTTCTAGTCTAATTTGGTAAAAAGGTCAAGTTTGGTGATATGGTCAAGTTCGGTAAAAAGCACGATTGGTGAAAGGGAGTCACTGTCTATGGCCGTACTCCAGAATATTGTCTAATATTCCAGAGGGGGGACTTCATAAGGCTTAACAAAATCCCCGTATCGACCATAAAACTTCTTAAACAACGACTCCAGGCGTTCAACAGTGTAACCTTGTGTGGCTAGTCGTTTTGCTCTCAGAATAAAACATTCATAAGAAGAGCATGCCCTGGCATAACGTATAAGTTGTGAAAAGAAAACGCCATAGGCAGGAGAAGATGGAATATTACTCTTAGAAACGGGAAGTTAGTGATATGGAAATTGAAATCATAAAAGGATGTTGACCGTCCTTTCCGATCGACAGGAGTAAATCTAGGTAAGAATCAGATGTGTTGCTCTCTGTCGTCTCATTGATCTCTAGCTCAACAGGATACATCTGGCCGAGGTTATTCTGAAATTCTGAATTATTTATGGGCAGAACATCGTCGATATACCTGTAAGTTAAATTGAACCGAGATGCTAACTATCATTGCATGCGTTTACTTCTCTTAAATCTTTCATGTAAAATATCAGGATGTATGTAGTACATTACATACAATATCAGCATTTGGCTAGATGAAAACATACCAATTATTTATTTACTTGAATAAGACAGCTGTAATAGTCAACGAAGAGTATCACAGATATCTAAAGAACGATTAATCTAGCACGTATATGTTATAGCTGTTTTTTTTTAAATTGACTAATTTTTAGAAAATAAGTAAAACATTTCATGTATAATGTCAGACTTTCACATGGAAGATGTTATCTGTTTAGCAAACATATATTCTAAAGTTGATACAATAAATCCATCAATGAATGGAAAATGTCATTATCTTTATTCACAAGAAAGATAACTCTTGCATGAATGTATTACAACTGTTTATTATTTGCTAACTAGGGAATAAAATATAATGCACTAAGTATTGGAAAACATTATGATCCTTACAAGAAAGAAAACTCTTGCACGTAAGACAAGGAAGGGATTCGCAAAAAGCTATACTATCTAACCTTACCGTTTAATCGCTACATGCATATATCATTAAAACATGATATATCAAAATATTTGCTATCAAAATTGTTTAAATCAATGTCAATTTTTCTAGCATATATCAAATAATAGCCACAAATATGAGTTTATGCAAAAATGTTAATTAATTGTGAAAAAATTAAGCTGAAAATATTACGAGTCATGCAAAATAAAACATATATCATGAGCTCTTTCTCATCTCAAATTGGAGTCGTTAGTAACAACTTAAAATTATTTTTGTCACAAAATATTTTGGTAATATTGTAAAATTCTAATTTGATTATATCAAAATAAGAATTAAGTTTATTTAATTACATTAAAATATCAATTGTATTTAAATTTTAAACAGAAGTAATAGATAATAAATTATATAAATATTCAGAGAAGAAATATTACTATCATTTAAACACAATACATTTCAGCATAAATTCTGAAAACCATAATGTACTTGATATGTGTTGATAATCTGAAATGATATACAGGTACTTTATTCTCCCCAAAGTCATTACCCCATAACATTGCTACGGCATAAATTCATCAAATATCGCTGCTCGAACAAGCCCTTCTGTAGCTGTATATGGATCGATGTTCGATGGTGGTCTCCGGTCCTCGAAATATCCTTTACCTTGATTGACAACCAATGTTGGAATACGTAATGTACAGCTTTGTTTGAAAGTAACATCGACCTTGAATTCGGGGCCTGGACAATAAAAAGATTCTTTCATTCTTTCTTTGATATCCTTACCAAAGCGTGGATCATACATGACCAGTAACGGATCATGTTTAGACTTTGAGAGCTTGTCAATTGTTTCTCTTATTTTTCTGCAATAATAGATAGTATTCAGTTAAACGACTGAAAACTGCATGGAAGAAAACATAAATAAACTCCCGAAAAAATAGGCAAAACATTGGAATTTGCTTAAAACTCACTCGTAAGGAGACAAGTATATCACAAGACAATATAAAACTCACAGATACCAAAGTATCAATCTTCAGTATGTTTAGGAAACAATATACTAATCGAGTGAACAGTAGACAAACAAGTACCTATGAAAATTCAGAGGTGGGGTCAGGTGCCATGGAGTAAACATCCCATGGTGACCGATCATTCTTGCCGTGACCAGTCAAATTTAAGTGAAATTAGGGAGGAACATATCCTCATAATTCCCCAACTTGTTATATAAGTCAGTTGCAAAATGGTAAAACATAAGGAAATATGATGGAAGAAAGTCACTTAAGCATTAAGCAGAAAAAATCGCCCACATACTTTTAGGGGGATTTAATCGTAGGGGATTTTATTTCACTATATTCGTGGTCAAAGAAAAGTATCAAAATAACAATCAAAATGATAAAAGCTATTTCAAATCAAAATGTATTGATATATAAACATCATATACAGGAATCAGAAATTGCTTATAAGCTTTACCTTACCTCATGTTATATTACTGTTTTGGAAACGATCTTGCATGGAATTTGACATTAATGAAGAAATTCCTTTCAGGAAAAACGCGAATATTATCCCCATAAAATTCAACAACTATACAGTAGATCTTTCATCATTGTCGGCTAAACATAGTTGCCGATTAAAAATATATGTATTATATATCTAAAGATAAAAACCGAGACATTAAACATCACATAAGAATGTGAAATGATTTGATATAGAACTATAAGACAGGAGCCAATCATCATAGACACAAACATATCAGACAGTTAATATCACAGCGAAATTATGCCGGTCATACAGATGTACCATGTTTTTGTCTTTTTGAAATGACAACGGGGCCTATTCCAAATCAGGTTGATGTTTATGAATTTGTGTTATTTGGACTTTCTTTCTCTTTTCTGTTACATATATTATATATACATTCTAATAAAATCCATGATTAGTACTTGTAGGATATTTGTATGTCTCGTGAAAAATACAAATGATCCGATATGCCAAGGCGTGTACAACATATGAAGATTTCATATACAGAGGTAAACTACTCACTGACAAATTATTGACACAGGGATATCGAAAACCGCGTTTAATGTCAGCGTTCCGCAAATTTTGCGGTCGGTATAATAGTCTTGTTTGCGACTACTCTGTTTTACTAAGTGAAATGTTGAGTTGCCTTTTCGTTGGCGGTTGTTAAGACGTCTGTACCTATTGTGACGAGGATACACTCCTCACGTGTTTCATTGGACTTGACTGTGGACTCAGTCGACAGGGGATGTTTACTCCTCCATGGCACCTGATCCCACCTCTTGGTTTCCAGAGGTCCGTGTTTGTCCATTTTTACCGGATTTGTATCTATGTCCTGGACATTCTATTGATTTATATTTTGGTATCGGATTTTTTTATATTTGTAGATCTTTTTGTTTCCGAAATGTTTTGCTACTTACAATTTATCTTTGCCCAAGATAGTTTTCAAGATTATCAACACATTATGACTTGCATAAGGCCGTAGTGTCTTCTGTTTTCATATATAATAGCAAATAATGTATTCCAAAATAATGGAAAATCCCTTCAAATGGGAAATGATCCCCTTTTGCTGAACAATATTATCTACGTTGTGTCCGTCTTTGATAATTTTCAAAGTTATACACCAGAACAAAGAAAATGCCGAAAAATATCTGTTAAATATAAAACTCCTAGGAGCGATTTTGATGAAGCTTTTTGTACTAATCATTTAAGGCACGTTTCTTCCCTAGCTATTATTGTTATATGTTAAGGGTTATATCTGGAGACATTATTGATGTGTATTATAATCGAAACTTTTAAAACTAGACATTCTATGGTTGGTTGTAAACCCATTCGGTTTTAATTGGTCGAGTAGTGTCAAAGGAGAAGGTTGAAAACATTACACCACACGGACGGGATTCATCACACGACGGAGGACGAGTGCCGAAATATGACAATAGCTCACATGGATCGTTGGTGTTGTTAAGCTGCTAAAATTAGAACCTGGGCAGGAGGGAGTTTTTTTTTCTTTTAGGAAAAACACCGGCTTTGTTTACAACATGGGCGCAGACATTTTGGACACCCAAAGTTGTGCGGAGGGTAAAATGAGCCCAGCGATCTGATTGGTCATTAAATGAAAAAATTAGTTTTGCCATTAATAAGTGAAATAAAGGTGATAAAAAAGATACATGAATATTGGTAGTACTTTGGAAATTATAGGGTTGACGGTTGAAAATTGAAAGGGAGGGGTCATATGAGAATAGATATTTTCCTTTTGTGCGGAATACTACGAGTTGTAAACAAGTGAAAATTTGAAGTAAAAATGCAACGGCAACCTATACTTTTGATTGCAAATTTTGTTATCAAAAATATTGATCTTCCACACACAGGGTACTTATTTGACCCAGTTATAACAAACATGGGAGTGACAGTGACCTGAAGTTTTGTAAATTAGCATTGAGGCCTATGGGAAAAAATATTTGGTGGTGTCTGTCCTATAGAGAAATTCACATTTGACACATGTAGGCTGGTTGAAGCCTTAAAGTAAGCCATTTCTCTAATTTTTATCACCCAAATTGCAATTCATTCACTTTTACTCATACTTTTAAACAGATCTGAGGGTCTCTATGAAATGGGGCACCTGTTGGGGGTCCACAAGGTGCAAATTTAATAGGTGTGCTGCCTCTACACACATTATTATGCATTTGTTGCATATTGAGATCTCTTAATTTTATCAGTATGTTTTATATTACACCTAGAACTAATATTTTATCATTTATTGGTCAAAATTTCATCTGTTCTTGGAAAATTTCAGTATACCCCCACCCTCTCCTACAAACATGCACATGTTCTTTTATAAATAAATCATATAGTTATGGTTATGCCATAGTGACTAATTTTAGCGAGATATTTTGGAAATGATGTTTCTATTGTAAATTTTAACTCATTTGAATTAAAATCAGACCTTTTTGAGGTAAAGACTGGTTGATTTTCTTTTTTTTAAGGGCAAAATCTACATATTGGACCATGTCATTTTACTCATGCAGTGTATTTTGTACCTTTTAGTTGTATATATGTACTGTATCTGAAGGGTAAAAACCATCTCATTTTTTAAGAAAATTGTATTAAACTGCATTTCAGCATTTAAGTCTCATCAGTAAATTATTTCATCATGCCATATACACTGTAAACAGTATAAAAATTAATTTAAATACCCCCCCCCCCCCCCCCCTTATGCTGATCTGTACACAAGAATTTCCATATTGTGGTTAGGTCATACTGTGTTAAATTTGGGTAATAAAAATTTGTAAATAAAAAATTTCTTTAGAAATAGGGCGTTTTAACATTTTTTTCATAATCTATCAACATTTTAACCTGTAGAAGGAATATTTCAATTTTTTTAAATCCAGCAAATATTGTCCAATAAGAGATTTTTATCTAATTATCATACTCAAGTACCTGTAAAGATAATTATAAGAGTATCAATTATATATTTTTCTGTATTAACGCATCTAATATTCATTCAAGTTGCATGTTTTCATAAGTTTTCTAAATTTTCAGTCATGCTTTTTTTGTTTGAATCACATTTTTTTCACCCTCCCCCCCTCCAGCAAAATGTCACTTAACACTCTCTTGGGGTCATACCAGACAAAAATTAACACCTGATATTGACTTTTACTGGTTTCAAAACTTAGTATAATTAAAATTTGACTTAATTTTTCACCTGAAACAGAACTATACATATGTCATATCCTTTTAAAAGCAATTTGACTATCATTTTGCACCATTTAAGTGTCAGTCATTTTAAAGTCAGACTCAGTTATCTGCCCTCTGTATTTAATTAGTTACATCATGAGACTGTAATTAAGGGATGAAACAAAACATGGACATGTCTGAAAATGATTACATAACATATTTTATATAAATGAACACAATAAGTCTATTGAAATGTGTTGTATGTAAGGGTATCCCCTCCCAGAAGTTTTACACTTTTATTAAGGGTGCACTTCATTCCTTGTCAATAAAAGCAATTTGATGATATAAAAAATGACATGGTTTACTATTAAGTGAGCTTTAGAAATTCTTCCTTACTTCTGGTGCCTAATTGGTTCCATGCTCATTAAGTTAATGATCCAAATTTTAAGTTTTTGTGAAGAAAATGGTATATTTTGTCACTTTTTCCATTATTAAGGGGTACCTTCTACCCTTATTTGATATCATGGTCAATATTGGTAAATAATGGTATGAAATCATTCAAAATAATGAAGTATATGTGTTACAAACAATTCTGAATGAAAATCATGAAAGAAAAACAGACAACTTCTTCATATAATGCATTTATTTGTTAATATCAATGAATGGGATTGAGAGGTAGGGGTGTGACACATTATAGACTGTGTTTCTCTTCATGTTGGGTTCCCATCCTCATTATTAAGGGGGCTTGGTGTACAGTTAGTGAGATTTCCAAAAAATGCAAAATGACTATTTTTGGCAATGTTTTGGATAAATCTATAGGAAAAACAACCGGCTTTGTTTACAACATGGGCGCAGACATTTTGGACACCCAAAAAAATGAGCCCAGCGATCTGATTGGTCATTAAATGAAAAAATTAGTTTTGCCATTAATAAGTGAAATAAAGGTGATAAAAAAGATACATGAATATTGGTAGTACTTTGGAAATTATAGGGTTGACGGTTGAAAATTGAAAGGGAGGGGTCATATGAGAATAGATATTTTCCTTTGGTGCGGAATACTACGAGTTGTAAACAAGTGAAAATTTGAAGTAAAAATGCAACGGCAACCTATACTTTTGATTGCAAATTTTGTTATCAAAAATATTGATCTTCCACCACAGGGTACTTATTTGACCCAGTTATAACAAACATGGGAGTGACAGTGACCTGAAGTTTTGTAAATTAGCATTGAGGCCTATGGGAAAATATTTGGTGGTGTCTGTCCTTTAAATATTAGCACTTATCTTTTCTGAATGTTGTTTTTCCATCTTATATCTTTGGTTAAATAAATATACTTACACAATACCATTTTCTGCCCGCATCTCCTTTGTGCTAAAGTTCAAATGACCACCTGATCCTATATGTGTTACACCTTTTATAGGTTTAGTTTCGAAGGATATTTCCAATCCATACATTTCCGCTACGCGCAGAAGGATGTAGCGAGAAACATGAAGATGATCGCCAATATCCACTCCTTCACAGGGTCCTATTTGGTATTCCCACTTAAAGGAAAAAGCAATGTATCAGTCAAGTCCATTATACATGTATATAACTCATACTTGCAAATTGTCATCACCAATCATTATCATAAAAATATATTGAATTCAAAAGTTGATAAAGTGGAAGACCTTTTCTTAAATAAATATCAAAATTATTTATTGTCATTTATTGTAAGAAACTGTTTTTTGGTGTGATAAAACATAATGCTGTTGTTATTTATAGCCAGTTAAAACATGACATACAATTAAAAGCGTTTTAGCAGATAAAACATCTCACATAACTATTCATGACATGCCAAAATCACATAAATGAGTTTAACCTAGTTTTTCTTCAGTTAACCTAGTTTTTATCAGTAACTCATTTTACCTTAGCAAAACATAGGTTTAACCTAACCTACTTTTTCTCAGTTAATACCTAGTTTTCTTTAGATTTTAATTGCGCCAAAATTCAATTAATGAATTAACTGGAGAAAAACTAGGATTACGTACAGTAAACAAGGTTTAACTAGAAATAAACTAGGTTTGAATGAGATAAACTAGGTGGTAGGTAAATAAACTATATATATATATATATATATATATATATATATATATATATATATATATATATATATATATATATATATATATATATATATATATATATATTTTTATACCAAAGGAGAATAACTAATAATAAGGAAGACAGAAGTACAAATGATGAAGATATTGTCCAGATAAAGCAAACTGAAGGACGTGTAGACGGACGGACACAACGACAAAATAATAGGTCTTTCAACAGATGAAGGATTACTAATTTTCCTGTTCCTTATAAACACATTCATCATATCTCTTTTAATCTTTTTCTCATTTTTCAAAGATAATGTAAAAATATACCAAAAATTAAGTATTAAATTTAATTAACACATAACAATGGTAAAGAGTAAAAGACTTTTCACCTGGGATACACAGTCTTCCCTTATATTTCCATACATTTTAATACCGGCGTAGAGACATGCTTTTAGATGATGTTCCGTTATTTCCCTTTCTATACCTGCTGTAGGAGTGTTTCCAACAAGTGAATGAACATCTGTAATTATAAAAAAGAATATCTACAATCAAAATTTAAAATTAAGAGAGTATTCGAAATAGAGCTATTTAAATGTAAATAGATAGATATTAATCACAAATTGGTATTACATAACGTCATTAGATTCAAAGAATTAACCGTCAAATGGTCCAACAGAGAGTATAAAAATTCGGTGAACATTGGACAAGAACATAGATACGAAGAAGATCCAGAGATCTATGAAGGAGTAAGTAATCTCTGTCCATCGGTCACATGCCGACACGAGTCCACAGTTAAGTTTAAATACAGTAAAACCTGTCTATAACAAATTCCATGGGACCTATAAATATATTGTTATAGCAGTATTTCGTTATAGGTATATCTTAAGTATTAAGTTGAATGGATTACTAATGATACTTTATTATACTTTTTATGTTCACGATAAGTTACATACAATATAGGCTACATAAAAATGAAATACACCTAGCACAATATAGTAATACATTACTTTTGATCTTAATTCAAAAACATATATGTGTACAGAAACTGGAAAATGACGATAATTGATACATGGAATAAAACTCAGTGACACGTATAGTGTATCAGTTCCGGATTACATGTATGTTATTAAAACTCACGGCAGTTACACGACCCAGGCTTACAAGTTAAATCACAAATTAACACGAAAAATTCAGTTTTGTGTTGTGTTGTTCAATGCAGGTAAGAGTCACGTTCTGTGTTAAATCAAAACTATGCATACCCCCGATAGAGCCCTAGGCAGTGTAGTCGATATATTCTGTTTACAGTACAGAGTCAGAGTATTATACGAACCAATTCGTCGCAGCAATAGATAAATGCGACAACAGACACACATTCGTTACAGCAAATTAATTTTTGATGGAAGGCATAAAAAAGATTCGTTTTAAACAAGTTTCGTTACACCCGAATTCGTTACTCACAAATATTTAACATAGTAAGTATATGGAAAATTGCAGAGGATTTTTAACTAATTCGTTACAGCCATGAATTTGTTATATCCGGGTTCGTTATAGACAATTTTTACTATAAACCAAGTGAGGAAAGCATCCTCGTCAATTTCAATAAACATGGTCGGTATTATCAACTTCTACTGAACAGTTATCTCATTATTTCTGATAAGGCCAGCTTTTTATTCTAAAACATTAACCTGGTTTGATTTTTCGGTTAAATGTTTTTAACGGCTTAGTTTAGACAATGTGGTTAAATGGTGAAAGAAAATCTGAACCGGGATCAAAAGTCCGGTTAAGAAATTTTAATGTGTATTCTTTAGCATATTCAAACACAAACGCTGTTTCAACCGTTGCGTTTTTCTTCCTTAAACATGTTTATGGTTTGTGGATAAAACGTATTTCAGGTTGTATATAACCTTAAATAAGTTTGAATATAAAGCAGCAGGTTTTTAGGGAAACACAATGTTTGAAAACAAGGTATCTATAGCGACCGTAAATCCTTAAGTCTTTAATGCCTTGTAATACAATGTCTCATACCACTGACTTTTTAATGAATAGTTTACCTATGTATATACAATTTTCGTAATTTTTAATCAGGCTCTTACATATTAAAATGTCATTGGGAGATATAAACACCATACGCAGACGACAAAAATAATCACTATCCTTCTATAATACAAAAAAGAACGAATGAAATAAATATTATAAACATAATACCAAAGTTATAATGCTCAAGGCGATCGTTTCTGGCTATTAGACTTCATCAGTTGAGCTACCATTTTAGATAGTTTTCTATAGAGAAAGTGGTATCAGACAAGGCCAAATAATATATCTCAACGTATAGCCTAAATCCGTTTAATAGTAACCACTGTAAAAAATGACTATCTTAACTTTAGAAGAATTTAAAATTTTAAATGGTGTTATCAGTGCCAAATAGTACTTTAGTATAAGATTATCAGCTGGTACTGAAATAACAAATTTGATTTATTTTTTACGATTTCTTTTTATAAATTGGTTAACCAAAATTAAAAGAACGTCATTAATTGTAATCTTACTAGCCAAAGCATATGTTTCTTACGTATTTTTAAATAACACAATTTTCTGTCAATTACAATAATGATGCATAGTTCAAGTCAGTCATTGGAAACAATATTTGAGAACATTTACCGATATTTTTTATTCAAGACATCGCAGAAATATTGACATCCATTGACAAATGCATCTAGCGGTCTCTATCCCATCTTCTGTTTCAAATTTGAAAGGGTTTTGTGTCACACTCAGCAATATCTCAATTATATGGTGGCGTCCAGTTTTAATGATGGAGGAGAGAACCCGGTTACATATACGAGGTAAGAGCCCACCGGTCATTCGCAAGCAAATTGACCCATGTTCTGGAAATCATAAAATTGTTTAACGATGGCAGATAATACATACCACGAAGTGTTCCCCCGGGTATCGGTTTATACCCACAGGGTAGTCCGGTTTGATCCACTATCATATATTCTTGTTCAATACCAAACCAAGGTTCCAGGTCTTTGATTTTCTCCATTACCTTAGTACAGCTATTCCTTGTGTTGATGACTACAAAGCAATGTTAACAACGAAATTAATTACACATTTGTAATAGATCTAGTATCAATACTCCATTTAGTCAATATATACATACATAAATATACATGCATAAATAGCAAGCGCTATCAGTACTTAATTCTCTGTTACAATGCACCATAATTGTTTTGCAAATATTAATAACAATACCAAACTTATAGTTTTACAAAGGAGTCAAAACAAAACGCCTAAAATATATGAAAGCGTTTGTGTTTGTAAACGTTTCACAACAATCTGCATTTCATTAATCATTCTTTTGTTATTTTAATATATTTCCACTGGTCCAAATGTACTTTGATAATAACACAATTATCATCAGCTCAATTAATCAAATTTTATATGACAACCTAAAAGGGCATGTCGAGAGAATTGACAAAATGAAAATCAATAATAAAATGAGTGGAGATCAATCTTAAGTTAAAATGAAGAAGTACCAGTTGATAATTGAAACTCAAGTCCATTAGAACACGACGAATTAGATGTACAACATGAAGAACAATTGAGAATCCCAAACGGAATAGGACCAGGTGTCCGGAAGACGTCAGCATCCCCTGCTGGCATACCACACCCGTCGCAAACGTTCCACGGAAACAACTTTGCTAGTTCTATGAACGGGTGAAATTCTGTGAGGTCAAGTTTGGTGAAAAGGTCAAGTTCGGTGAAAAGCACGATTGGCGAAAGAGAGTCACTGTCTGTGCTAGTGCTCCAGAATACTATCTGATATCTAATATTCCTGAGAGGGGGACTTCATAAGAAGACAATGACGTCGTGGCAATTCTTTTGAACTCTACGTTACAAATTTAATCATTTAAATTTCTTACTACAGGGTTTATCAATGGTTTCCCAGATTTCTGCAAGAACAATCTTATGAGGTCCTCGTCGAAATGGATCACGGAATAAAGCTACTGGTTTCAAAATCATTTCTGGTCTGGGTTCTAAAGCTTCAAAATTGTTGTAAATCGTAAACATCAAGATTGGACATTCTGAAAAATGAAGCATAGAGTTAATCTGTACATCAAACCAATTTTAATTTCGAAGTTCGGGTAATTATATCTCTGACGCTTTGTAAACAGATCACAATTTTTGAAATTGTCATTGCATTTATAATGTCTGTAACTTTGGAAGGTACATTGTATTTAAAGCGATAAACAGACATTTGGAAATCAAGAGGTGGGATCAGGTGTCATGGAGGAGTAAGCATCATCTGTCGACCGGTCACGCCCGCAGTGAGTCCACAGAAAGACTATTATACTGACCGTAAAATTTGCGAAACGTTGATATCAAACGCAGTTTTCGATATCCCTATGTCAATAATTTGTCAGTGAGAGGTTTACCTCTGTGTATGAAACGTTCATATGTTGAACATGCACTGGCATATCATTTGTGAAATATAAACTCCATATGCGGGTGATTCGGGGATATTATTACTTAAATGTGGAATGTTTACGATGGGAAAGCCGAAAGTTTCGCGTTTATCGTATAGCTTAGTTGTTAATTTCCCGTCTTTGTTTAAAGAAAGTAATATGTATTAGTATGAGACGTGGGTGCTTGATTCTGTTGTATCTTTAATTTCTAGTTCGGTGGGATATATCGCATTGACATATGTATAAAATTGTCATTATTAATTGACGAAACGTTATCGATATATCTGAATGCGCAATTGCAGGACACCTGTAGCTTTTTTTTATTTTGATTCAGCAGTGTCTGAATGAAGTCTGCTTCGTATGAATAAAGGAGCAGGTCAGCCAGTAAAGGGGCACAATTGGTTCCCATAAATTGTTGAAAGACCATTTCTGAACATTAGAAATATGTTGTGTATTAGAAATCCCAGCATCTTTTTTATATCAGTGACAGTGTATTTATGTGTAGAATCAGAGTTGTGTTTGACAAAAAAGTATCATGATAAATTTTCAGGTACCATCTTTCTTGAAAAAACCCAGTTGTCAATGATGCTAAAAAGTCTCTCTCTTACTTTTTAAATGAAATTATTGTGTAAAGAGTAGAAAAGTCGGATATTTTGATACTGTGAATCTGAGAAAAAATGTGTGCCTTCAAATTTTCTAAACTTTGTTAAGAATTGTTAAGTATATACATCTGACTTACACCGCTTCTGGAATAGGCAACTGTACAATATTGCTGAAGTTTCTCCTGAACTTATTCATTATAAAATGAATAAGAAGCCAGTTTTATGACTATCAAAAAGTGTATTAATGTTATATTTCGTGATAAAAATGGCTATTTTCTTTGTTCTTTAATTAATCACCTTTCTTTTTCACAAATTTATTTGATTTGAATGTCGGTTGGGTTATAACAGGATCACGAACTCGATATCAAGATAATCGCCTAAAGCTTTATGTTTCAAATAATATTATCCAAACACATTATCTAATAACCCAGTTTAAGGCTTTGCAGTACTTATATATATATACGTATTTACGAGTTCAGGTGATAAACAGAAATCTTTGATGCTTTTAAGTTGTTTCGGTACATCAAGATACGAGCTCAGATGATAAAGTATTATTGTCAGGTTGTCGTATTGTATGTATTTTGATCCTTGCTGAATACCTTTTGATATATTTGGTACTATGTTCATAAAATTTATGTCGTAAAGCAAATGATTTGCATTGTTTTTTCTTATCTGGCGGTGAGAGTTGTCTTGAATGTTTTATTTTTCAACACAATGTAATTGGATTTTGGAACAAATGACAACTGCAAGCTTCTGCGAGTGAATTGTTTGTATACGCCAAAACCAGATTTTCAACGAGTGAAGTTAAGACATCTTTTTTGTCGTTGTATGCAAGAATGTCATTCCTTTCACTAACATATAATAATTAAATGAATAAAGAAATGAAAAAAAAACCATTATAGCTTACCGGAAGCAGTCTTTGGTTCAAAGTTTAATATACGGGTTTTGGACTGAATATGATACCGTGTTTGATTTGGAAACACATATTGCAGCAACACTACTCCCTCGTCAGGATATGGAATATCCAAACTTCTCGATAGCTCTTCTGACAATACATTATACTGTTTACCTGGAACCGACATTCTTGAACGATTTTGCGTCAAATAAAACACCGAAAATCTCTTGACACCCGATATCTTTTTACACACTACAACAGCTGCAAAGACAGTGTAATCACATTTCAATTGCTTAAGTCCGTTTATTAAAAGTTCTGAATTATACGGATTACCTTTAAAGGCTCTCTGCAATAATTAATTATAACAAACTGTTTTATTTTTAGCAACAACAAAATCTTAACCCCAGTTTGATGCTCCAGAAAATATTAAAGAATCATCAGCTATGTTTTTTTTCTAGTTTTATCAAATATTTTTTTACTTCTATAATTGAGATACAATAATGTTTAATACTACTTTACTATTTGTATATGCATATAACAGGTGGCCTGGCCTTATCTCCACAAAAATATTTCGGGATATAAGATTATTTATGCCTGTGTATACTTCTTATTTATTATCGTAGATCAATCGTAATAGTAAAACCGATTTTTTTTTTAAAATTCAGACCTAGCTTTGATCAAGTTAAATATCAATAACCTGCATACACTGGAAGCAAATAAGTTTAGCTGCTGCTCCATGATCACTTTTTCGATTAAATTTAGTTTTTGTACAATTAAATCAAATGGCAGCTATTAGCCGATTACACATTACATTTTTGTTTGTTATGAGTGGTGTTTCATATCACACTCTAACAATTTAAGTTATGTGGTGGCGTTCAGTTCTTAATATTGCAATGTAAATATCATAAACATAATAACAAAGTTTTAATGCCCAAGACGATTGTTTCTGTTAATTAGACTTCATCAGTTGAAGTCCAAATTTAAACAGATTTCCTAAAAGGAAAGTGGTATCAGACTAGGCCAAATAAAAAATCTAAATGTAATACTATAACCAAAATCCGTTAAAGAGTAAATACTGAAAAAAGATGACTATCTTAGCTTTAGGAGAATTTAGGTTTGTAAATTATAACATGAGAGACCACCGGCACTCCGTAGCCAAACTGGCAAAAGTTTGCAAACCCGCGCAGACCAGTCAGATGCTTCTTGGATTGAAGTGCTTTCTTCTTACCACTCGGAAATGGAGGCCCTATCTTATACTAAGACGATATTTCGTACATATAGAACATTTTTTTCTGGTTTTGTAATCCTCATATTCAAGATGGTCATATTTTGACAGTAGTTACGTTTCAACAGATTTTCCAATACATTAATGTTAGGCATTTAGCGTTGTTTCATACTTTGAACTATGTTTATGTGTAAAATAGCAGTCCTATTGACAGAAATGGCTTTCTTGAACATAAATGTTTGCCCAGTTTTGAAAAGCCATATTCTGTCGTTATTTTTTTATATTATAATTAAATTTGCGCACTTGGTGTTTTCCGCGATTAAATAACTAACTAAGTGGTATAAAACATTACAAATACTACAAAAGTAACTATCATTGAGTGTGTATAGAAACAAATATTTGTGAACATTACTTCCCTAGAATGTGACTTTAAGATTCATTTTACTTTTTGTGTTTTACCGTTAAAACGTAAATATATAAAATATATCATTTTGCATTTTTCAGCCAATAGTGCATAAAATATATTTGTGTTTTTTTCAGTCAACACGTATATAATATATAAAATACATTTTATTTCGTTTTCCTGTAAAACAAACAATATTAGATATTTTACTAGTATTTTATTTCTAACATGACCTGGGACCTGTCTATCGAAATCTATGTATCTGATAAAAGATTGACCACAAACTAATTTGAACTTACAAACAGTGTAAAACATACCAAGCAGTCTTTTCTTGTTCTAATGGCACACGTAAACCAATTACCTCGTATAACCAATCTTCTTCACGATACCCAAGCAGCCAAGATTTCCTATATTTTTGTAATGACAACTTTCTCTTCTAACATACGGGAGCAGTAATATAAGTTCTAGAACTTCTAGAACGAATAAATCTGGTCAAATACAGATCGTCATATTTAACAGTTTGATACATGCATGATTTCGATTAAGGGATTTCTGCTTGAGAAGAGAAAGATCGTCGGCACAGATAAAAAGACTAAATCGTTAGAGCTTAAAACGAAAGATGAAGTAAAATGATGAGGATTTCGATCTTAAATGTTATCTAGCTAATGTAAATTGAATTCAATAATAGTTAGGTATATATTTGCATGTATACCTTTAGGTGCATCTACGGTTTCTGAATCATATAGAATTTATAATTGCCATCAATCATATGTAGCACTCAACCAGGTGACTATAAATGTCCCTTTGACCTCTGGTTATCGTTAAATATAGGTTAGCTCATATATATATATATATATATATATATATATATATATATATATATATATATATATATATATATATATATATATATATATATCCCCTCAATATAAAATATGTAAAAGAACAGTGATTACCTTAATATAAGAAATATTCAATCTGGTCCTCCGACCATACCGCTGTAAAAATGAAGAAGTACCAGTTTATAATCGAAACTCAAGTCCTTTAGAACACGACAAATTAAGTGTGCAAATGATCGCAACGTGAAAAATAAAAGCGAATCCCAAAGGGGATAGGTCCAGGTGTCCGGAAGGAGTCAGCGTCCCCTGTTGGCATGCCAGACTCGTCGTAAAAGTTCCATGGAAACCTGTGTAGTTCGATGAACGGGTCAAATTTGATGAAAAGGTCAAGTTTGGTGCGATTGGCGAAAGGGAGTCACTTGTCTGTTTAGTGCTCCATAATACTATCTAATATTCCAGAGAGGGGGACTTCATAATGTTTAACAGGATCCCCGTATAGACCATAATCGACGATGTTACGCTTTCAACAACGAAACCTTGTGTAAGTAGTTTATAGGCGAGTCGCCCCGCTCTCAGAATAAAACATCTTTAATAAGAGCATGCCCTGACATAACGTATAAATTATGACATGGAAACGCCATAGGCAGGAGAAGATAGATTGAATATTACAACTTCAAAACAGGAAGTTTGTGATATGGAAATTGAAATCGTCGCGTTTGTCATAAAGGGAGGCGTGAAGTTGACCACGCTTTCCAATCGAAAGGAGTAAACTAGGTAAGAAGCAGATGTGTTGTTCTCTGTCGTCTCATTGATCCCAAGCTCAACATGATAATCTGACCGAAGTAATTTTGAGATTCTGAATGTTAGAAATATTTATTCTGATCCTCCGACCATGCAGCTGTGTTAACTTTGATATGAGAAGTCATCGGTCTGATCCATGACTCAAATATCTCGTTAAAACGAAATAGATATTGTATTCCAAAGAATTAGTATCTCGTGTTATTACCGTAAGTTAAATACACGGAAATACCTCGTTATATCGTTATTACTAGATGCCAAGTCGTGAAACTGAGTTAAATATCTCGTTTTAACGAAATGACTAAGTTCTGAAAACGATTAATACAATGTAATACCACTTTGAGGGAGGGATTGTGAAATTTCAATCCAAATGCACACAGTTAAGTTTGTCCATTACGAGGTTTGCCGAGTCATGGATTAGCAAACGTTTGTACTCGATGATTGAGATTTCGCCATCCCTCACCCAAAATGATGTGTGACTGTTTTTCTCTCACGTTGAAACAGTAAAAGGAGCAAAAACATCAATCTGAAGACGACAAAGAATTTTAAACAGTAAATCCGGTACTTCCAGAATTTGCTTATTCCACCATGTAGGATGAGATAACATTTTCTCCGACATCTACTTTCGCGGACAAATCATTCTCAATCGAGCAGGATAGATTACATGACTAATATGCACTGGTCCCAGCATACAAAACCTAAAATAATAGTTTTTATTTGTTAGACACATTACTATAATTGTTTATTAGAAGAACTAGGGTTAATACGAATTCTCCTAACCGTATATGAACACGTAGCCAACTCACTTTCAAACGAAGATATCCTTCTAAGTCACGTCAACATAATCTACCGAACCTTCATCTTTACTCCTTACTAAGAGTTGCTTATTCCAGAAACGGTGTAAATCAGATGTGGATACTAAAATTTTTATTAGTAATTAATTTTTATAAACTTTGAAGGCACACAAGAATCACAGTATCAGAACATACGACTTCACTACTCTTTACACAACAATTCCACAAAAAAAATTAAGAGAGAGTCCTTTTAGCATCATAGACAACTTTTTTTCACTAAAGGTGGTACTCGAAAATTTAAATATCTAGTGACTGGTTATCATGATACTTATTTTGTCCATTCTACACATAAATACACTAAAGTAGATATACAAAAGATGCTGAAATTTCTAATACACAATATATTTGTAATGTTCGGAGACGTGGTATTTCAACAATCTGTCGGTATTCATTTGTGACTCTTTATTGGCTGACCTGTTCCTTTATTCATACGAAGCAGACTTCATTCAGAAATTGTTGAATGAAAAGAAGGAGAAGCTAGCGGTGTCCTTTAATTTCACATTTAGATCTATCGACGACGTTTTATCAATTGATCATGACAATTTTCATACATATATCAATGCGAACTAACGATATAACAAAATCCATCAACCGCTTCATACTTAGACATTTTACTTACTATAGACACACATTAAGCTATACGACAAACACGATCATTTCGGCTTTCCCATCGTAAATTGTCCACATTTAAGTAGAAATATCCCCGATCACCAGAATATGGAGTTTATATTTCACAATAGCTCTGATATGCCATGACGTTTGATGTTAAACTTCCCCAGATTTTATGGTCGGTATAATTGTCTTGTTTGCGATTACTCTTTTTCAGTGATGGCGGATAGATCAATGTTGAGACATTTGTACCCATTGTGACGAGGATTCGTTCCCCACACATGTCATTTGGATTTGACTATGGACTCACCGCGTGTCTGACCGGTCAACAGGGGATGCTTACTCCTCCATGTCACCTGATCCCACCTTTTGATTTAGAGAGGTCCGTGTTTATCCATTTTGTACAACATTTGTACCTATATCCTGGACATCCTAAAAATTTATACTTTGGTACCTGAATTTTTTATATCTCAAGAGAGAAATTATTTTCTCTTTATAAGGTTATGATAATGATCTTAAAGTGCTGGAACGATATTATTATGTCTTAAAAACGACTCTATTATTTCGTTATAAGCATTTTCTGTGTCTTAATCCAGTCATTATTTTTTGTAAGTACATTTTCCTCATTTTACTGCTTACGTGGATTCTTGATCAGATACGTAGATCGGAAATTTGTATTTGAAAAAAAACCTATAAACTCACCAGTCCGATACAAAATGTAGATCTTTTTCATATCACGTGATTTCACATTTATGTCTTTTACGTTTCTGTACGTTAAATCACGACCCATCGCTCAGTCAGCTGAAGGTCAAAATGACAAAAATGTAGATCTTCAATTCTGATTGTTTTAATGCGTTATGAATTGAAGCATGTGACACGATAATTTACAACGAAAGTGGAAATATTTTTATCCAATTTTTCAAGTAGATCTAACGAGGTTTATGTTTCACTGGAATTTTCAACAACCGGCAAACCAATAAACTACTCACGCAAATATACGTTCTTTACTCATACTCATACACAATGGATACTGAAACAATTAATCGTGTGGAAAATAGCATTATGGTAGTTTTTATTTGTGTACACTATGTGGTTATTGAGGTCTAAATACGCCATGCTATTCAAAGCAAAGAAATTCTGATAGAATTTTTGAACGCTTGAAATAATCATTAAGGAATTGTTATGGTCGAAACGGGGGATCTTATTATCTTCTCTCAAGAGTGTTGATATCCCCCCGGGCACGACCATATACAGTGGCCCCCTTTCACCAATCAGATTAACTGATAACATTTTCACCGAGCTTGGTCATTTCACCAAACTCGAGAGGGGAATGCTGATTCCTTTCAGAGACCTGGTCCCATTTCGTTTGGGATTTGCAAATGTTCTTCATGTTTAGGACATTTTTAGATCCAATTTGTCGTATTCTTATGACCTTGGACTTTCGATTATCCATTGGTACTTTTTGACTTTTTATTTCAAACCTACTTACAGCGTTTATTAATATAAAACTTTCCAAAGACACATTGACCTTTTATCGACCATTGCAGCATGGTGCGAATGAATATAGAAATAGAACGATGTTTCACTAGTTTCTATAGATACTATCTTAGAAAAGTTTTGATTGATATATATATATATATATATATATATATATATATATATATATATATATATATATATATATATATATATATATATATATATATATATATATATATATCTGTTTGACTATCAACATTTAAGAGTTCGTGTCGTAAACTATATTTACTGTTGGTGTAAATGTCCAAACAACAAATGTATTTATATTTTCAGTAGCAGTTATTTGTCTTATTATCATATTTTGTAAATAAGCGCGGTAATGACCTATCCTCTGTGCCAACATGTGTATGTGAGCGACATATTGATAATGAACACTTTTATAGTGTAGGCCTATGTATTGTAATTAAGTTTTATTTTCTGTACAATTATTCATACGATGTCCTTAGTAAAATTAGTATTCGCCTTTTCGCGATGACCAATTGAAATGAAAACGTTACATTCTCCTATGAACTATATTTCCAGAACGCATGGATAAATGTAAACCAATGGAATATCACTCATTGTTGGATAATAATATTATAACATTAATTTCATTGGGCTAGGTAAATCACATGTAAATTTAATGTAATCACGTGATCATCGTATTGATAACGAGAGAATAAAGGAGTAAAAACAATTTTCAGATATAACATTTGGTCTTAATTAAGGCAAAGCTTTGATATCGAACTCGGTCATTGTTTAGGGTCTTTTGGGGTTTATTCGTTCTGATCAGGGACGTATATGATGCGTAGGAATAACTGTTGAGCAACATGTTTACTATTCCGATACGTAAAATTACTATTTTTATAGTTAGAAATACTTTTGCAGTAGTTACAATTACCAGTGTGATAGTTAGAATTACTTTTGCAGTAGTCAAATTACTATGGCTATGGTTAGAATAACTATTGCAATAGTTACAAATACTATGGCGATAAAAAGTATTACTTTTGTGACAGTTGAATTACTGTGACGAGAATAAGAATAACTTGCAATAGTTAAATTACTATTGCGATAGTTGGAATTATATTGCAGCTGTTAGACTTACTATAGCGATAGTATTATGATACTAATAAATTATTGCAATAAAACAATTTGTTTTTAAGGGGCAATATCTGTAATCACCAAAAACAAAAACCAAAATATGTTGTTTTTTCACTTTTAATACTTGGGCTTGATGTACAATAACAATTAAGAGTTATACACAGACGTAAACAATCTTAATATTCCTTAATATATTGCATATAATGTCAGTTTCTGTATGGTATTCATATTCAAACAGTGAGGTTGGGTTAATCAATTGCAGTTGAAAAATGCTCGGGCATTAACATTACAGGTTGTGAAAAACAAGATTTACCTGGTAATTAGTCTAGCAATTAATAGAATTTGAGGTTAACTGAAAGTCGATTTCACGCGATGCGAGTGACGAATTGTTTCTGACAGGAATAGCCTATATGGTGACGGAAAAGCAAGCTGTTTATCAGAGATGCAGGACAAAATTGACTCCCTCTTCAACTTACTTACAAGCAACGTAACTACGAAGCAAATTTTCATTTCTGTGGCATGTGTTTCTTTCATAACATGACCTAGATCTATCGCAATATGATATGGGCATCTACAATGTGCTACAGATGCAGGGCTAGTCTTGTGTTTTCGATTTCTTTCTGTGATTTCTGTTTTTTGTTTTGTGGTAATTAATGGCTTTGAATAAAAATATGGAATGAATGTGTGTTGTTTTATTCTTTATTGATTCATTCATATGTTCAGAGAATACTTGTCCGACAAATCGATGCCGTAACGTGGTCATGGAAAGGGTTTCGTAGATATTCAGGTATTTCTACGCCAGCTAGTGGTTAACACTTACATCACGTGATGACCCACTGGCTTGATTAATACAAGACTACGGTCGTTCTGTATAATTGAAATGAAGGAAATTACAGTCGGTATGTAAATATATATATATGTCCAAAATTGATAAATTACCTAAAACAAAAAATGAACGTGTACAAATATACTTTATTGATGTCACAAAAACCCTGAAATGATTATAAATCGCACACATTTTACCTTTTTACTTGAATCCTCGTGTTAAAAATAATTGATTTAATTCAGCGATTACCATATATACTACGATTTGGCGTGATATCTGTGTTTGCATGAAAAGCAAATTATTAGATTTCATATTTATTGCGGTTATAAACTTTTTAAATCTTACGTTTTCAGAGTTGTAGTCATGGTTTATTTGCTGTGTATTTAATGTGGAAATTAACATTGTGATTACTTTCTTTTTCATATAGCACAGCTGTCCTTATCATTTTGTCACGAGCTTATTCGGATCCACAAATGTAAAGTCACGTTCATCTGATAACTAAAGCAATTTAATCAGACTTTTGAATATGTTTGCAATTTTTGCATAAACTCTCTATCTCTTTACAACGAAATGAGACTTCATGGACAACCTCATTTTACTGTTTCCGACAACAGGCAGACAAGCATGATATTATCTTACTTTCATATATATCAAGCCATTTTTTTGGACGGTGTTTTATCACTTTTCTTGCATATAGTGAATGTTACAAACAAACTCTCAACGGAGCATGAAAAAAACTTCAGTTTACTTAAATCTGCTGAATATATCCCTGATAAAATTCAAATTCAGGTTTTGATTTTTGATTTGAGTTGATTTTGTTTTGTTTTACGCCATACTCAACAATCTATCAGTCATATGATGGCGTGCAGTTTTTATTGGTGGAGGAAAAACCCCGGTTACCCGGGTAAAGACCATCGACCTTCCGCAAGAAAACTGGCAAACTTTCCCACTTAATTTCAGGTTTTGGTGATCTTTGATTTGTGTACGCTCGAAAGATAGAGTTTACAGGGATATGTACTTTTAGAAATATATCTTTCCAAATGATAAAGACACTAACCCTATTATAATACAGAAGATGACATCGCTAAGAAGACTTATACGCGTATGATATACCTACGATATTCATTAGTGTCACACACGTGTGCATGTACTTGTTATTATCGATCTCGTAGAATCTGTTCAGACTATTAATTATCTGCTAATTATTGAAATGTAATCTGGTTATTACCGCAAATATAGTTCTTTGTTTTAAATTCACAACAAAATGTGGAATTTAATTGCTTACTCAGTCTATTATTGAAGATACATGTAATTAAATGGTGCAAAGTGCACTGCTCTAACCACTCAGTGTCGAAAAAACCCTAGTATCATTCAACATCCGTCAGCAACGTATGAATATCCACGTGTTAGCTAAAATTTATTGAACTTTACCAATATAATGTATCATAGAAAACTAAAAGTTGAACATACCATAGAATCAGGTGTACGTGTTTAAAGACATTTTACTTACTACACATAGTCAAATAAACAGTTAGGCATACGTGATAACTTCTGTTGTCAACGTTCCACATTTTAGACGTAAATTTACACATGAACAATTGATACAATATGTGCTCTTCATTATTCACGATCGACAACTCTGTAAATGCTCCGTTTACTACACATAAGCACTTGGGTATATTTTTTGCCAATAATGAGAAATGTATAGCACACATTGATAGTATTACAGCTACAGTTTCTAAGCAAATTGCTGTTTTGGGGAAACTAAAATTTACTTTAAATCGGGAATTTCTGTCTAATATTTATTCAACATTCACTATATCCACAATGGAATACGCATGTGAGGTATGGGACTCCCATCTTATTGATGTAGATCGATAATATACTTTGAAACGGGAAAGGAACAACTTTCTAATCGCAGGGAGAAAAGAAAACTAGCTCTTTTATACAGGGTAAAAATGTATTATATCCGATCTACTGATCAGAGTTACTACCACCCATTTGTGGTGGCAATTTGAAATATAATCTTCCGCGTAACGACGACATTCAAATACCATTTTGTAGGCTTAACATTTATAAGAGCTCATTTCCCCGTTGACCATCTCATGTTGGATCAGAATACCACTAACAAAAAGAAATGATGCTACTGTAAGTCAGTTTAAAACCAGATTAAAGGCAAATATAAATAATAATTCCAGATCGTAATTGTTTTCTGTAGTAGTAAAAATTTAACAATATAGATACAATAATTTTACATGGCTGTAGCCAATTAAATGCAGGTTTAGCTAGAATTAATCTAAATAAATAACTAATAGTTCCTGTACTTCTGGATGCTCATGAAGATGTTCTTCGTTACTTTTTAATTTGCCACAGTTACAATGATATACGAGAAGAATTTCGCAGAAATGTCAACAGTACTGACTCATCATTTAATATCATAATGGGAACTTTACTGTAGACAATAGGGACCTTAATTATGACAATACCAAAATTGTCCTTTCAGTGCGTAAATACACTGTATATAACAAACAGTGGGATATTTGTTTGAAATTCTCTCAACTCAACCACACTTCAACTTCTCCGTACTTCTAATCTACGTTTTCCAGTGTTTTCTTTTTTTCATTTTTTCCTTTATTTGTTACTCACTTCAGAAAATATCTGTGTATCATTTGAAATTGTTCCATGCATACATATTGTGTTTTATAAAATCTACACGGAGAGGGATTGCTAGTTTTGAGATATTGTTCCCAATCTGTTTGCTATATCAAAAATTTCAGCTACCAAAGTATAAACCAATAGAATGTCCAGGGCATAGGTACAAATCCGGTAAAAATGGACAAACACGGACCCCTCGAAACCAAGAGGTGGGATCATGTGCCATGGAGGAGAAAGCATCCCCTGTCGATCGGTCACATCCGCCGTGAGTCCACAGTCAAGTCCAATGAAACACGCGAGGAGTGTATCCTCGTCACAATTGGTACAGACGTCTCTACAACCGCCAACGAAAAGGCAACTCAACATTTGACTTAGTGAAACAGAGTAGTCACAAACAAGACTATTATACTGACTGTAAAATTTGCAGAACGTTGACATTAAACGCGGTTTTCGATATCCATGTGTCATTAATTTGTCAATAAGTAGTGTACCTCTGTATATGAAATCTTCATATGATGTACACGCTCTGGCTTATCGGATCATTTGTGAAATATAAACTCCATATGCGGGTGACTGAGGGATATTACTACTTAAATGTGGAAAATTTACGATGGGAAAGCCAAACTCGACGCGTTTCTCGTATAGCTTAGTTGCCAATTTCCCGTCTGTGTTTATATTAAGTAAAATGTCTAAGTATGAAACGTGTGTGCTCGATTCTGTTGTATCTTTAATTTCTAGTTCGCTGGGATATATCGCATTGACATATGTATGAAAATTGTCATTATTAACTGACAAAACGTCGTCGATATATCTAAATGTCAAATTAAAGGACGCCGCTAACTTTTTCGTCTTTTGATTCAGCAGTTTCTGAATGAAGTCTGCTTCATATGAATAAAGGAACAGGTCGGCCAATAAAGGAGCACAATTGGTTCCCATAGGTATGCCGACAGTTTGTTGAAAGACCACGTTTCCGAACATTACAAATATATTGTCTATTAGAAATTCCAGCATGTTTTTTATATCAACGTCAGTGTATTTATGTGTAGATTCATAGTGGTGTTTGACGAAATAAGTATCATCGGTATCCTGATAGCCAATCACTAAATATTCAAATTTCCGGGTACCACCTTTAGTAAATAATCAGTTGACTATGATGCTGAAAAGTCTTTCTTTTAATTTTTTATCTGGAATAGCTGTGTAAAGAGTAGAGAAGTCATAAGTTTAGATACTGTGAATTCGAGAAAAATTGTGTGCCTTCAAATTTTCTAAAAGCTG
Organism: Atrina japonica; assembly: GCA_030159075.1. Lineage (NCBI taxonomy): Eukaryota > Metazoa > Mollusca > Bivalvia > Pterioida > Pinnidae > Atrina > Atrina japonica. Next base: position 698,938 of record BROG01000340.1, on the reverse strand, counting down.
TTTAGAATTTTTAAGTATCCACATCTGCTATACACCGCCTCTGGAATAAGCAACTGTACAGTATTGTTGAAGTTTCTCCTGAACGGCTGTCAATATCTTGGTAAGGAAGAAAGGTAAAGATTTGGTAGAACATTTCCTGGATCCTGCTATGTATCTTTGCTTATATGGGTTTTATGAAGTTTAGGTATCCAATATAAATGTGGTAGCTTGAAATCGGTATCCATTGTAGGTACATCAAATGAGCGTAATACGGACACGTGATTTTGAAGGATATATAAAAATTTCAGATACCAAAGTATAAATCAATAGAATGTCCAGGACATAGATACACATCCGGTAAAAATGGACAAACACGGACCTCTGGAAACCAAGAGGTGGGATCGGGTGCCATGGAGGAGTAAGCATCCCCTGTCGACCGGTCACACCCGCCGTGAGTCCACAGTCAAGTCCAATGAAACACGTATCCTCGTCACAATTGGTACAGACGTCTCTACAACCGCCAACTCAACATTTCACTTAATGAAACAGAGTAGTCGCAAACAAGACTATTACACCGACCGTAAAATTTCCGGAACGTTGACATTAAACGCGGTTTTCGATATTCCTGTGTCAATAATTTGTCAGTGAGTAGTTTACCTCTGTATATGAAATCTTCATATGTTGTGCACGCCCTGGCATATCGGATCATTTGTGAAATATAAACTCCATATGCGGGGGACTGAGGTATATTACTACTTAAATGTGGAAAATTTACGATGGGAAAGCCGAAATTGTCGCGTTTATCGTATAGCTTAGTTGCCAATTTCCCGTCCGTGTTTATATTAAGTAAAATGTCTAAGTATGAAGCGTGTGTGCTTGATTCTGTTGTATCTTTAATTTCTAGTTCGCTGGGATATATCGCATTGACATATGTATGAAAATTGTCATTATTAATTGACAAAACGTCGTCGATATATCTACATGTCAAATTAAAGGACACCGCTAACTTTTTCTTCTTTTGATTCAGGAGTTTTTGAATGAAGTCTGCTTCGTATGAATAAAGGAACAGGTCGGCCAATAAAGGAGCACAATATTGGTCCCATAGGAATGTTGAAAAACCACGTCTCCGAACATTACAAATATATTGTCCATTAGAAATTCCAGCATGTTTTTTATATCAACTTCAGTATATTTATGTGTAGAATCAGAGTGGTGTTTGACGAAATAAGTATCCTGATAGCCAATCACTAGTCCTTTGAAAGGAAGCTACATGTATATGTAGGATTTCCAGAATTCGTATTAAACCCAAGTTCTTCTAATAAACAATTATAGTAATGTGCCTTACAAATTAAAACTATATTATTTGAGGCTTTGTCTGCTGGTACCAGTACATATTGGTCATGTAATCTATCCAGTTCAGTTACTACTTCTGGATCATTAAATACAGAGGGATAACGCGTTTTCATAGTCCCTTTAAGTTTTCGAATACGATATTTTATCAACCATCGTATGGCTTTCAGCCATTCGGACAAAGTGTCTGGTTCTACGTCTTTATGTTTGACCCATCGTCTGGCATAATCTTCGACAGAATCCATAACTGAACTGAAATTCTGACGCCAATAAAAGGAACGGGCTTTCCGGTATTTAGGTCCCCTTAAAATAAGATTTTTGAGGCTTTCATTTTCAACAATAGAAACGTCGCCGGTAATGACATGCCCGATAGGATTGTATTTGAAAGAAGATGAAGCACATGAACATGTATATATATATTTCGCTAATAAATATGTTTGAAAATCACTTCATATTTAAGCATCGAGCTGCTGCCAGTTGGCATTCATGGGCTCATGAAAGCAGACCAATGCTTACATTTGCGTATGTTTTCCATACTTTTATTTTTTAAAATGGAATTAAAGTTCCACAAAGAATGCGCAGATCCATTTTGTACAAAACATTTGCAGTTATGAGATAATGAACATTTTTGTAATGGTCGTATAGTATATATCCTAACAGATGGTGACTACACGGAAACAACCTACAAAGTAATTAAGGATATGACGAGCAGTGTTTTCGTCAAAATTTAGAAAATGTAATGAAATGTAAATTACATTTGTTATTACTATACTTAACTTTTTGAAAAATGAATTGTACCTCAAAACTAAATTTAAACTGGTTCTTTGATGAATGAGCAGATTTGACTGGTATTTTGTATGCATGTATACACATATTTCTTCATAAATACACACACCCATGAGGTCATACCTAGGAACGTAAGTGGATATATACAGAAGTAATTAATTATAGAAATGTTTCCCGCCACATCTCTTTTGATTAAGCATGGATACAATCTGATTAATTTCCTTTATTAATTTGATTTCCATTTAATTACAGGAAATGAATTCATGAAGGAGAGAGGCTCAATATCTCTGTTGTTTGTTTATACAACCGTTCATAAACTCGTCTACAAATCCAGAAACATAATTTAGAATGATAAAATATATTGTGCGTAGTTTTATTATACTGTAAAATACTAGTTTTATTATACAAACATTGATTATATTCCCCTCTCTTTTTGATGTTTTGAGTTTTTACACGTATCACTTTACATATAGATTAGAATCCAAAGATAATATTTTCAGACATGAACCCTTCCAATGAGTTTAACTATAAAATGTAAGAAATCGTTATTTCTAGTTAGTTATCTGTATTGCAATTAGTCAAAATATCTACCTCATCTTTTCAATTTATACTTCGAATTCTTTCGTATTACCATATATCCTTTTATTTATATAAAACATATCAGATACCAAAGTATAATTTTTTAGGATGTCCATGATATAGGTATAAATCTGGTAAACAAATGGACAAAAACGGACCTCTTGAAATCAACAGGTGGGATCAGGTAACATGGAGGAGCAAGCATCTATCTATCTATCTATCTATCTATTGCAATCACCTGGTATTTAAATCCCCAAATAATCAGTGATAGGGTAATTATGTAATCAAAAGAACATATTAGATACATTATGATGGTAAGACAATGGGACCCTTAAATAAAGTAATATCTGGTTATAATTCGAGGTTAATAATGGTGGTAACCAAATACTCTATCGACATTTCAACTCTCATGACCATTCTGTTTTGCCTATGAGAGCGCGCATAATTGAAAATATATACCACTCGAATAACAATCCCACCTTCAGTATCCCCTTACGTAGACAAAGTGAAGGATAAGATAGCTTGGCAGCGCATACCCCTATGGATGAAATGACAATATCTTGGTTTCCAGAGGTCCATGCTTGTCCATTTTTACCGGATGTGTATCTATGTCCTGGACATTCTATTGATTTATACTTTGGTATCTGAGATTTTTTATATGTTCAAAGTGTAGGTAATTACTTTAAGTACACAGTGTAGTAATGTCAATGTGATGGAACTTTTTAATTTCAATGTAAGACGTAAGCGAAATCATAAACATAGTTCATACAACAGACCCAGCTTACATGATGTCACTTTTTCATCTCGTTTTACCTTACGGTTACAAACATTTATCACATTTATTCACAATAAACTTTATTCTATTCAATTTACACTTTTTAATGAACTTTTTCAGGAAGCAAGATTGAACTCCTACAATACATTAGCAATGTTCTAAATCACAAAAAATGTTCAGTCCTGTATTCCACCATATTTTAAATTGACGACAAAGCCTTGAACTTCATATCGTCATATATTTTCAAAATTTTTATTTCGTGAGGTCCAAAATACCGCGAAGTCCATTCCTTTAATTGACGATCGAATTTCAATTTAATTATAAATTATGTGGATGATTATGCCAGCGATGGGCCAAACATTAGGACGTGAAACCGGACACTTTGTTTTAATGGCTAAAAGCTATACGATGGTTGGTAAAATATCGTTTGTTTGTTTGTTTATTGCTGTTTAACGTCCCACTCAAGAACCGTTCACTTATATGGAGAGGTCACCAAATGCGGCGAAGGCACGGGACCTCGGTTTTTACTGTCTCATCCAAAAGACAGGAAACCAACCTGCCGCCGGCTGGACTCGAACTCACGACCTCCCGACCAAGAGTCGAGCACGCTACCAAATTTAGTATACTTGAAAACACACAATTTTTCTCAATTCACAGTATCAAAGCAGGCGATTTCTCCACTCTTTATACAAAAATTGCAGATGAAAAATTAAAAGAGAGTACTTTAGAATCACAGAAAAATATTTTCTTCACTAAAGATGACACCCGAAAATTTATTAATATCTAATCACTCGTTATCATGGTACTTATTTTGTCCATCACCATTATGATTCTACACATAAATACACTGAAGTTGATAAAAAAAATATGCTGTGAGTTTCAATAGACAATAAATTTGTAATGTTCAGAGACGTGTTCTTTCAACAAACTCTCAGCATTCCTATGGGAACCAATTGTGCCTCTTTAATGGCTGACCTGTTTCTTTATTCATACGAAGCAGACTTCATTCAGAAACTGCTGAATCAAAAGAAGAAAAAGCTAGCGGTATCCTTTAATTTGTCATTTAGATATATCGACAACGTTTTTTATGTGAACGTTCCGCAATTTTACGGTCGGTATAATAGTCTTGTTTGCAATTAGACTATTTTACTAAATTAAATGTTGTATTGCCGGTTCGATAGCGGTTGAGACGCTTTTACCAACTTTGACGAGTATTTGTTCCTCGCGTATTACATTTGGATTTGACTGTGGACTCACGGAGGGTGTAACCGGTCAACAAGGTATGCTTACTCCTCCATGGCACCTGATCCCAACTCTTGATTTCCAGGTGTCTGTGTTGGTCCAAATTTTACCAGATTCGTACCTATATCCTGGACATCCTAGAAATTTATACTTTGGTTTTTTATATACCAAACAATTTATATCCAATCAATCTAACGCCAGAAGAATTATACATCAAATCTACACTGAGGAAATTAATGTTCTATACCTATTATTCTAACGAATGAAGTAATCTTTTACTCATACACATCAATTGCAATGTCGATTTCGGGATGCCATTATAAAGCTAAATCGATCGAGTAAATATTCCTGATATCAACCATGGTTTCTGAACGTGACACAGGTAACAAAAATTAAAACGTTCCAATTTAGACGTGCGAACATTATTTTTATATATTATAAACGTTAGAGTACTTTTGTTTTACATGTATTATGAGTAGTTTCATGTTCTGAGTATTTTTTTTTTAATTTAACACTGGTAGATAAAAAAGTGAAGGCATGGTCGGAGTATATGTTTTATACGATTTCAGATTGAAGTCTTCCAAACTGGACTTTTATTTGAGTAATTGGGGACGGTTGCCATTTATTTACGGAAGAGTATTGTCTTTATTCAATATCTAAAATATTTTTTTCTCCTGCAACATTAACATTTCTCCAACTATATAACTAAGGCATTGTTGATTTGGGGTGTAAACCCCGATGTAACAAATGCAGGTCTCAATCTTGACTATGCCAAAATTAAACAACGGAAGGTCAATGAAAAATGCACGTGCATATACAGCAGCAGAATCATGTGATAATCTCGTGTGGTGCACTGGTATCATTTTTATCATTTTACAAGGTGACATGGTGATCATCGCTTAGTGCTCTCTAACTCATAATGGTTTATAACTATGGCACGCCAGTATTAAAAAATTATATAAATGAGTTAAACCTAGTTTTTTCTTTGTTAAACCTATTTTTTCTGTTTTGCGAATATCGAGAAAATATTAGGTATAACTTATCAATGTGAAATTGGGAGTCGTTATCTGAAAAAAGAAACTGTAGAAAAACTCTATTTTATTGATAAAAGGTAGTAAAGGTAGTTTAGTAGCTGCGCCAAATTCACTTTAAACTAATCAATGTGATTTTTGCACAGTTAAACCTAATTTATCTCAAATTTAAATAGACTAGGTTTATTAAAAACAAAATTAGGCTTTACTGAGAGAAAATAGGTTTACTTCATTTCATTGTTTTTGCGTTCCACAGATCGCTTAAAGCGATATGAGCTTTCGCAGGTGAAAAAGTTTACCTGCCCATTTTATGTGATATTCTATCTCATACATATTCCAACGAGACCATCTGGTGTTTAAAATAACAAATGAATGTGTAAAATTGCAACAATCTTGCCAGACGTAACCCGTAATATCAGTTATTGTTTGTCCGCCATACTTTAAGTATTGCAAATTAACTTTTGGTATTTTTTTACAAAGATTACCGAGTGACCGATAAACACGTGCTATTTGGAGTTAATATACATTCTATTCTTATGACCGATTGCGTTTATTTTCGTGCATCATCATTTCTTACCTGAATCAGGCAAAGTTTGTCTTTTTCTTCATTTCAAAACATTCGCTTCTGAAATTGTCCACCTGCAGGGTATATCGGGTGATATCGACCCGTATTTAACTCGTCCCATCGCATAATCGGCTTTATTATTCTTGACACATATGGTCATGAATTGCCCAACTCTACCGGACATGGCGGCACGATTGCAAAACATGAGATACACATACTTTTCACAGTTATACTGTTTTGAATTTGTCAACGTCAGCATTCAAGGTAACATTAAAGATCGGTAAAAACTTCTTTTAGTGACCTGATATATTATTCATATATTCATCCAATTTTTTCAGTTATTTAAAATAGCGTTGAAAAGCATATATTTTACATAATACATGGGCTTTCCAATAAAAATTACGTCCTTTATTTAAAAAATTAATAAATAACACATAAAATTCGGCCGACTTTAACATAATCCGAGCGCGTGAAGAACCGAGATCCCCTAACCGAATTACGCAGTACATTTGGTATGGCGAAAGAGTTTATCTGAAAGGTCATTGCATACGGAAATACAGCTGGATTATTTAAGGTACGGGAAAACTTAAATTCTAATGAAACAACTAAACAAAAGAAGATATTTTACAACGTTTACTGTGATTGATAATATATTTGAACACACATTTTATCATATTCTTGACTATATGTCAGGGGACAAAAAGAATCATTGTGACAGCTTATATCGCTTTAATAAGTGGAGATTTCATTTGATCAGTTATCTGTACCGTCTGTGAGATGGATTTGTTCCTCACTTATTTCATTTGAATTTTCCTGTGGACTCACGACAGGTGTGGCAGGTCAACAGGAGACGCTTACTCCTCCTTAGCATCTGATCCCCACCCCTCTGGATTCCCAGGAGTCCGTGCTTGTCCAATGGTCACCAGATTTGTTTATTGTGTCCTGTACATTCTGAAGATTTATACTTCAAGTTTGGTATCTGAGTCAGTGAGATATTTATATCTTGAATATAATCAATACTGCATATCATCCCTCGTCAGACCATGACAGACAGATTTAGTATTAAGATATCTTATACGAGATTTGCCCCTGATAGATTGCAATATTAGGTAATACTGTATGGCGTACAGTTTAGAAAAATGATCTGAAAAAATATGCGTCTAAATATAATGTTGATAAAAATTGTCAACTCTTTAGATACACTATTAATTGAACTAATAAGTAAAAATATTTTTATATGAAAGTTTTTATTTTCAAAACTTTAATCTGATGAAGAGCAATCTCTAACGTCTAAAATAATATTTAACACCAGTGCGTAACACCATTATTTTATACTCTTGTTATCTATTCTTTTGTCTCGGAGGAAGAAATTAAAGTATTATTCATACAAAATATGCAAATATTCTATTTATTACATTTTTCATGTTAGGTTTCGTTACCTTGCTTTTTGTATACATCTTCGGCCTTTGAAATGTAAACAAACCACTTCATGTTTTGATTGAAAACGATCACTTTGCTACTAAAAAAATAGTGAATTTATATTGGAAATATATATTTTCAAAGCACAATAAATATCAACATAACAGATTCAAATTTATTTCAGATAGCAATTTATATAATACATGAATTTATGTTCTTTTAAACATTAATTAATAAGTGTAAAAGCAAAACAATATGAGTTGGTGACACAGGGCAAAACCGTTAGATATAAACAAGATACATTGTAAGTCTATGAAAAAGTTAATATTTTATTATTATTATTTTTTTTTTGCTCTTGGAAAAATCAGATATTCTTAGTCATTATTAGTTATTTTATTAGTTTATTGTTGTTTAACGTCCCACTCAAGAATATTTCACTCATATGGAGACGTCACCAAATGTCGGTGAGGGGCTTCAAATTTTGGCCTATGGTCGACACTTACGGCCATTGAGCAGTGAGGGTTCTTTCACGTGCCGACACCTACTGTGACACGGGACCTCCAGTTTTTACTGTCTCATCCGAAAGACAGGAAACCAACCTGTCGCCGGCGGGACTCGAACTCACGACCTCACGATCCAGAGTCGAGCGCGTTACCGACTAATTCTTTGTCATAATCGGCGATGAAATTGATGACAAATTGCGAGTCCCGTTAACACCGCTTGGGAGACGCAGTGTGGTGTTAACTTTGTAGTGTCGTGAAGGTATGTTTATTTTAATTGGCCAGGTGAAAATGCCAAAGTTTACATTGATTTTGCATGGGGATGATGTGTAGTTTAGTTGGCCAGGTGAAAATGCCAAAGTTTACATAGCTTTTGCTTGGGATATTATTTAGAATTTGCAAGTGATCTACATTTTTTGTACTTGATATTGTTATGATGTCTTTGTGAAATATTTCATTGTATATCTATAAGCTATAAAGCATCTGATCAATAAACAATGCAATACAATTTTCACACCGTGAAATATAACATTTGGAAAGCACAGATATATCTAATTAATAAATCTGTATATTTCAGCGGTACGAAAGATCTTGGAGGTACAATGTCCTATAATTGTCGACTTAAGACATGTTCAAAAGTTTAAATAATTCATATCAACTATTCGTGTCACGCTTGTCAACCTCCTCTGAAACGAACCTATAAAACGACAATGCAAACAATATTTCTTTTGAATCGGAAAATATTTTTTTTTAACGCGTAGGGAACTGGGAATTTTCAAAACAAATGATTCACTAGTATAGTCGTATTGTTTATATCCCTGTGCAAATGCTGTGATGCAAGAATCCTAAGTGTCATTTCGCTTGACAGATGTGACCGTAATAATGGTGAGAAATAATTAATGAGACCCAGAAGGAAAAACATATCACAGATTAGAAAACATTACTTTTTCGGATCTTGTAGGTACATTATATCTAAAATCGTTTTGATTTATGATGAAAACAAATCTTGTTTTACTGTAATGGAAACCAAATATATATAGGGGCAGATAGAGGAGGTAGCGCATCTTATTTTTCACAAAAGAGGTGGTAAGTTGATAACAATTCACGCTGTTTTAAGTTTGTGGCCCTCTAACTTGAAATCCACATGGATCAGCTCACATATATATATATATATATATATATATATATATACAAGCACTTAAGCCAACAAAACCATATATCCTAAGGTGTCGGATCTAAGCATTACCTACAAGTCATAAAAATATTATATAAAGCTAAAACGACTAACGACACGGACAAAGTAAAAGTCAGCTTTTCGGGACGACCTGTCCAATCATCGGAATTTGTTTATTTATCGTTGTTTAATGTCCCACACAAGAATATTTCACCCGTGCCAAAGACAGGAAACTAACCTGCCACTGGCAGTACTCGAATTCAAGACCTCACGATCCAGAGTCGAGCGCGCTACCGACTGAGCCAGGCCGGCTCCCAATCATCAGGATAAGGCGATTAAAATAACATAAAACAAGAGACTCTCAAGAGCCTGTATCGCTCACCTGGTTATTTGCTTGAGAAGATCAGACGAACCGAGCAAGTTTTTGTAAAGGACCTTCCATACATAAATCCTGTAAAGTTTGGTTGAATTTGCTTCAGTGGTTTCAGAGGAGAAAATGAAAATGTGATTTTCCCATAGTGTCCAATGATAAACTAAGCCCAGCCCTGGCGGCCATGGTTTTGACAGATCGGAACGAAATGAGCAATCTTTGTAAAGGACCTTCAATACATCATTCTTCTAAAGTTTGGTTATATTTGCTTCAGCGTTTTCAGAGGAGAAAATGTAATTTTCCCACAGATCCAATGTTCTTCTTCCAAGTCAGGAACCGGATTCATGAATGAATGAATAAGGTTCTGCGAAAACTTTGCAGTGTGTGCAGCACAGCAGTCTTCTTTTGGCTATATAATGTTAAACTAAGCCCCGTTCTAGTGGCCATGATTTTTGACGGATCAGAACAAAATGAGCAGTCTTTGTAAAGGACCTTGCATACATCATTCCTGTAAAGTTTGGTTAAATTTGTGTCAGTGGTTTCAGAGGAGAAGATGATTTTCTATAGGATCCAATGTTAAACTAAGCCTCGCCATAGCGGCCATGTTTGTTGACGCAAAGTGATTCCAAAAGCCAGGTGAGCTAAAAATGGCGGTCAAGGAACAATTTTCAACAACGGTTTTGAAGTCGCAACATCAATATCTATTTGGAAACCAAATTTCATTGAAATCAAACAATGTTGAATTTTCCCGCCTTTTTTGTCGGCCATTTTGAAAATGGCGGTCAACAAACAATTTTCAACACCGGTTTTGAAGTCGCCACATCATGGCAAACATTTTATCAATTTACATTCGACCTCTATCGTTCATAGTTTTGGAGTTAGAAGACGAAAAACATAAAAATTGAAAAAATTCTGTGAAAAAAGGGCAATAACTCCTACACAGGTTTTTGGATTGTCTTAAAATTTTCAGGGTGGGTAGATCTTGATATGCTGAACATTTTTGCAATTTACACTTGACCTCTATCTGTTACATTTTTTGAAATAAAAAATTAAAAATGCCAAAATTTTGAAAATTTTACAAAAAAAGGGCTATAACTCCGAGATGAGTTTTCAAAATCGCATGGCAGGTAGATCTCATCAAGCTGATCACTTTTACCCTTGTCAGATTTTTGATATCTGTAATGGTTTTTGAGTTATTGGCCAAAAACTGCAATTTACCCCCTATGTTCTATTTTTAGCAACAGCGGCCATGTTGTTTGACCTGCGACATAGAAAATAACAAATTTGAAACTAAATACCCTAGTGACGACTCAGTTTAAGTTTGGTTCAATTTGGCCCAGTGGTTTCAGAGGAGAAGATTTTTGAAAGTGAGTTAACGACGGACTGCAATTTACCCCTATGTTCTATTTTTAGCAACAGCGGCCATGTTGTTTGACCTGCGACATAGAAAATAACAAATTTGAAACTAGATACCCTAGTGACGACTCAGTTCAAGTTTGGTTCAATTTGGCCCAGTGGTTTCAGAGGAGAAGATTTTTGAAAGTGAGTTAACGACGGACGGACGGACGACGGACGGACGACGGACGCAAAGTGATTGCAAAAGCTCACCCTGACAAAGTCAGGTGAGCTAAACACGTACACATAATCACACACACAACCGCTGAAAGAAGGAAACGCTACATGTTGCAAGTTATAGGATAATCAAGTTACAAAATAATTGAAAATTGAAATCAAACAAATGGATAACTAAAAAGTATAATTAAACTACCAACGAAAGTGAATAGAACTAGATCTAAGCGAAAGTGATAAGAAACTGTAATGTTACAAAATTAGTTTGATCTATAAAGTGAAAACACGCGAAATTCAAAAGTCAATCTGACAGAATGAAAGAAATTGGGTGGATTCGGTGCATTACAAGTTCGATCCGTCTTTTCCGAGCAATATACAAATTCCAGCATTGGGATGGATTCGATACACTATATATGTATACCAAAATGACGTTTGTTTCTTGTTATTTAATGTGCCAATCAAGAATCATTCACTCATATGGAAACTTCGCCAAATGCCGGTGAAGGGCGTCAAATTGTGGCCTATGCTCGGCACTTACGGCCATTGAGCAGTGAGGGTTCTTTAACGTGCCGACATCTACCGTGACCTTGGTCTTTACTGTCTCATCCGAAGGACATGAAACCAAACTGGACTCGAACTCACAACCTCACGATCTAGAGTCGAGCGCCCTACCGACTGAGCCAAGTCTGCTCCGAGAAACGGTATCAGACAGAAATTACAGGTTCGGACCAGGAGGATCCCAATTCAAAAACCGAACGAACTCTGGTGGATCCGAGTTTCAGTCAGTTCGAACTTGAATCACGTGGCGAAAAGGTGTCAGGCAAAATTCATTTTGTGAAGTTAATTAGCTTATTAATGCCTTTTTTGTCCGAAAGACAGAAGTCTGTGCATCCAAAACTTTTCTTTCCGTACCGCTCCAATTAGGGTTGATCAATAATCACGACTGTAATGTCCTCCCATTTATGACCCTCAAGGTTTTAATGGTGGTTCGGTGGTTATTGATGTGTTTGCTGAGGTCTCCAGTTTCACCAACATATTGTGTTTGGCAAACTTTGCAAATGATGATATGTCACATGGTTTGCTTTGTAAAATCTTATATATGCGTCCTGTGGTACTGCTGCTAAAGTTATTGGCATCGTTGCTGTGTTTGCAAAGCAGGCATCTGTTATCTAGACGTGTTTTAAAGCTGGCCATATCAGAGGGTTGTCTAATCTAGTTTTAACTATCATGTCCTTAAGATTTATGGGCCGTCTAAAGGTAATAAACGGCTGGTCTTTAAAATCATTTGGAATTCTATCGTTTTTGTAGAGAATTGACAAATTATAACGTAGAATGTTATTACGGTCGTTCAAGAAGGGATGGAAAGTAGTCACCAGGGGAACTGTGGTTGTGTGTGAGTGTGTGTGCTAATGTGTACGCTTTTTCATGTTATTTTAATCGTTCTGTCTTGATGAAGGAACAGGTCTCGAAAAGGAGTAGGTGCAGTAAGGGTAATTTTTGGCCCAACCTCAAAATTAAAAGAAATTAAAGAAATTGTGACATATTTCTGCATCACCCCTTTTTCTTTTAATTTCTAACATTTTTTAATCATTTAGCTGATTTTTAGGCATATAAAGAGCCAGAACAGACCTTCTTCTTCGACTTTTATTTGGTTCGTGTCGTTAGTAATTTTAGTCACACACAAACACACACACACACACACACACACACACACACACACACACACACACACACACACACACACATGATCTGTGTGTTATGCAGCTTCTTAACAGATTACATAAATATCGTATATGTAACACGTATAATAAAGCCTAGCTGCGACTTGATTAGCTAACGTGCAGCAAATTTAACTACTTTTATTCACTACGTACGCAGACTTCATCCGGTTGAAGATTGACGATGACGTAACTTCATTCAACTGAATCACAAATAAAGCAAAACAAATCCGTATCCAACTCAAAACAGACGAATGAACAACTCAACCTTTTAAACAATAAATTAACAGAAAATAGTATAATTATATCCACTGTAGAAGTGGCAAAATATTTAAAAAAACCGACTATATGTAGGTATTGTAAAAACTGTTTTGAGCTCATGGCCCACGAATGTATTCATTCTGCTATGAGATTCTGACATGACAGACGATCTCATGCACCATGGGATTTCCTTAGGTCTGTGTTTGTCTAATATGTACTTTATTTATTACGTATGGACTTCGCTAATAAAATGTTGCACTGATTGATTGTATATCGTTGTGAACTCGTTGAAACATATCACTATTAAAGTTATTAATTTAACGAAGCATGTGTCGTCATTTTCAGTTACACGTGAGATCATCTTAAGATCAATTGGCATTGCCTGGAAAATCTATATACAATATGGGTCGTTAACGTATTTGAATCAATCTATGTTAATAATTAATACCAAATGCCTATTTACAGCAGATGTAGTATGCCTATTTACAGCAGATGTAGTATTAGAAAGAGAGAACAAATACACACCATTTGTCGGGAGACTTTATTCTTAAATCTGCTCAATATATCGCCTGTTTCATTTTTTTATCAAGACTATAATAATTTACAACTGTTATATCATAATATAATAATAGTAATAATTTACTAAGGTATTATCACTCAACATTTTTAGTAAGATGGTGGTCAGTTTTTTAATAGCGGAGGAAAGAACCCAGTTACAATTTACCTGGGAAGAGACCACCGGCCTGCCCTGACCAGAAGCGAGAGACGACATGATTCATAGCGCAATACTCCAGCGACTCGGCCAGGAGGACCCAACCTACTTGGGACAGTTTGCACAGGACGACAAAATGGGGGTCCAGATTTCATGTTTTTGAAAAATAAAACATTTTACATAAAACAAAATATTTCAAATGTATAATATTCCACTTCGACTAAAGTATGAGATTTTTGTTTTGTTTTGAATTTCAGCTATATTCATATTAATACCGGCAATTCATACAATCATTTCTCCATTGATTAACATTACAGCCAGCTTTAATTATACAGTTCCCTATTCTCAAACAATGGCATTGCGAAATTCATCTTTGCCATAAAAGTGTGTAATATCCCCCAAATATCCCCCAAGAAGAAATAAAATTAGTATTTACTCTGCCAACTCTTTATTTATTTATATACAACATGTCACGAAATGCTAGAAGAGAGACACCAGTAAGACATTAACAGAACATTAGGATTAATTATAATGACAAGACAGTTCATATGTTACAACCAAAAGTTCAAGTGCAGAGATCCTAGTTTAGTGTTCGTAATGATATACGTGTCAATAGTCGTTGTTTGGTTTTTATTTTAGTTTGCTTTAGTGAATGTCGATGCGAATTGCATGTACGACGAAACAAGCATGAGTTGAAAAAAATATAAAATCTGAGGATATTGGATGAAGTAAAACTACTTTGACTACAAAATCTGACGAAATGTCACATATTTACTTGAGACAGGATTCAAATCAATACAGTATAAAGTAATGCTTAAATCCTGAACTAATTTAAAAATCATTTTCACAGCGATTCAAACTATTATCGCATATTAGACTTTGAACCGTACGTAAATGGGCGCATACGTATAACGTCACAGCACGTGTGTTGCACTACATCTATCACAGATAGTGATCCATAAAATATGAGGAAAAATAAACTGTGGGGACGTGGAGCAGTAATAAACTGATAAAATACTTTAAAAAGTCATTCAGGGATTTGCCCCAGAAAGCCTAAAATTGATAACATTATAAAATATTGAACGAAAACCGCTGTTTGGATAAATAAGCGCACAACAATTTTTTACATCTCTTTGTGAGATATAAGGGTGGTTTTTGAAGTCTGCATTTTGTTATCAATACTCGAAATATTGCAGTTTGAAAAATACTCGATTTTGCATTTCGCATTTCTTAAGGGGAGATCTTTTCTAAGGCATTTCACCGAATAGTATTGTTAAGGCGAACGTTTCAGTCTTTATGGATATATAATGATTCAAATGATGAAATTTCATAAATATTTCAGTAACCAAAGTGAGGACTAGAAAACACCTTGTTTGTTAACACCAAATAATTTCATGTTAAATAATGACGCAAACCCATACGTGTACCAAAACGCATAGCAAAACAACTGTATATTTGCAAACAACGTGTATACAGATAACATTGTCAGTAGGACGACAATGAAAGCTCTGAAGTAAACGCTTTCATTGTGGTAACACTTAAGTTAACCGTTTTTTTACTAAATATGTAAAGACCATTTTCGTGTTGTTTCATTCCATTCAGTTTTGTTTGTATACAGACTGAATAGTTTGCACTCAGACTGAAAGTCGGACAAGATCATTTCCGGTTATGTAATGTTTACATTGACTACAGTGATATCTTGTTTCGGTTCATCTGCGAGGAATTAATTTTTGATACATTATGTTCTCTCTGGAAAAGATGACAAGTATCATCACATTCCTGTCGACTGTCCACCAGATATGACAGGTATTACTGCATAGTATATATATGTCTGGTCACACACACACACACACACACACACACACACACACACACACACACACACACACACACACACACACACACACACACACATATATATATATATATATATATATATATATATATATATATATATATATGTGTGTGTGTGTGTGTGTGTGTGTGTGTGTAGTTAGTGATATTGCCCTATTTTGCTTTGAAATTGCATAGTAATATGATGAACCGTGTCCCCCAATGATCTCAAGTAGACTCTACAATGAATTGTTTACTCGTTACCAAATAGAATACGACGACGTAACCATCACCTTTTGTAACTTAGCAAAATGTATCATACAATGACACGAAAGAATAGACAGATCAGTAAACGAATTAAACAAACATAAAATAATATAAACATTCAGAAGCTAGTTCATTTTGGATCAAAGAGCCAATCTCCTTGCTTCATCCATCATTTATAATAGTGCATGGTGGTAGTATAGTAAACTCTGCACTCCTTAACCTATAATCGTTTTATCATTTATTGTAGCTATTTAAACGTATCATTGACGTACAGGAAAGTTTTCTGTTTTTTATTAACAAGATATTGAACTGTCATGACAGAATGACTTTCATTATGAGGCTATAGAAAACCTTTCATTTTTATTTTCCATGTTAACCACCCCGAAATGATAAAAAAAACAACAACCAAAGCATCTTTACCCGGTAGCGATTGTTCATTTGTCCTTCGCTCAAGCGTCTGACATACAAAGTGGAAGTCTCGGGTCTTTTGGTTGACACCCCGTGTCACCGCAATCGTGTCACGTAAATGAACCCCCACTGCATTGACGTCAGTTCATAGCACAGGCCAAGATTTGTGGCACTTCACCTAATAATAAGCGAGAAAGTCTAGACGGGATAAACTAAAATATTTGTTTCTTTGTGATTTCACGTGTGTGTGTGTGTGTGGGTGTGTGTGAGAAGACTCGCGTTTCCGATGCATCAAATAAGAACAGAATCATATTTGCATCAGTAACTTAAGTTACCCAGGGCGTTTTTTTCAAATTATTAACAAAAATACTGATTAAAATAAAACTGAATTGATTTACATATTGCAACTCTTATGGTAGTGATAGCAAATGTTTCACCTATCCGGTTGAAAAAAAATTAATACATATTTGAGGTTATTGAAATAGAAAGAAAACAAATGGATAAATCCGTTTTTCAGTTTTTTGAAAAATGAATCATTATTCACAATTCACATCACGTGCAGACAATAAAATCCGTTTAAATTGTCGGTAACATAATCAAAGTTATAAATGAATCCAACGTTAACAGAATAATATATTTATTTTGACCCAATATATATAAAGTTAAACTATTGTACCTATTGAAAACACTGGTCCTCCACAAATAGATTTTGGAACATTACTAGGTAACGCGTGTAGTCTTGATCAGTTTGTGATAAGCAATGTCCATTATAACGGAGTTTAGTGTGTATTCTGGGGTAGAAGAATCCGTGTAGGGGTTCATTCTTGCTTCCTGAAAAAGTTCATTAATAAGTGTAAAAGGAACAGAATAAAGTTTGCTGCGAATGTGCTGGGGACCCACATTTTCCTTAACGTAAGGTAAAATCTAAGAGATGAAAAAGTGATATCATGTATGTTGGGTGTGTTTATGAAAGATGTCCGTGACTTTATTAAAAAAAGTTCCATTACATTAAAACCACTACACAGTGGGCTTGATAGATTGCCTACATTTTGAATTTTATCATTACATCCATATGGGTATACAGTGCCAAGTTGTTTAATCCAAAATTCTTCACGTTGTCTACGAAAGGGGTACTCAAGTTTGGATTGTTGGTCCAGTGGTATATTTTTTCAATAATACGCTCTCTCATAGACAAAATGGAATGGTAAGGGGAGTTGAAATGTCGATAGAGTATCTGGTTACCCCCATTACTAACCTCAAATCAATGAACAGATACTCTTTTATTTAGGGGCCCCTTTGTCTCGCCAACATAAATCAATCCATACAAAGTACACCTAATTCCATAAACACCGTTTGATGATTTACAATCCAGATGATCACAGCTTCTGGTATTGTAATGCTTATTTGTCAGATTGCCGGTGAATCCCCGATCAGTTACTAATATATGACATGATTTACGATTTTTGATTTAAAATGGTTGTTATATTATTTGAAAATGAACTGTCAAAAATATAATTAAGTCGAATCTAATAATTTGTTTAAGGGTACATAAGCATCATTATATCTGTACCAGAATTTGACATCATTTGACTGTACAAATGATAAGTTTGCTATGCCGCTGAGGACACCCTTAGGAACACCAAACAATCTCTGTACTCCCAGTAGACTCGACAGAAGGACACCTTTTTATACTTTTGACATCCAGTATGCAATTAGATACTTTTTTATTCATTAAATGTATGTGCCGATCGACAAGTAATCTCGGGGACAAAATGTCCAGCAGCACAGATACATACTCTGTGGTAAAAATATATAAAAAAAAATCTCAGACGCCAAAGTATAAATCTTTAGGATGTCCAGGATATGGATACAGATCTGATAAAAATGGACATACTTGGACTTCTGAGAATCAAGAGGTGGGATCAGATTCCATGGAGGAGCAAACATCCTCTGCCGATCGGTCACACCCACCGTGATTCCACGGTCAAATCCAAATGAAATACGCGAAGAAAGATTCCTCGTCACAACTAGTCAAGACGTCTCAACAACCGCCAACGAAAAGGCAACTCAACATTTCACCTAATGAAATTATATAAAAACCTCAGATACCAAAGTGTAAATCAATAGAATGTCCAGGACATAGATACAAATCCGATAAAAAAATGGACAAACACGGACCTCTGGAAACCAAGAGGTGGGATCAGGTGCCATGGAGGAGTAAGCATCCCCTGTCGACCGGTCACACCCCGCCGTGAGTCCACAGTCAAGTCCAGTGAAACACATGAGGAGTGTATCCTCGTCACAATTGGTACAGACGTCTCAACAACCGCCAACGAAAAGGCAACTCAACATTTCACTTAGTGAAACAGAGTAGTCGCAAACGAGACTATTATACCGACCGTAAAACTTGCGGAACGTTGACATTAAACGCGGTTTTCGATATCCCTGTTTCAATAATTTGACAGCGAGTAGTTTAACTCTGTATATGAAATCTTCATATGTTGTGCACGCCCTTGCATATCGGATCATTTGTGAAATATAAACTCCATATGCAGGTGACTGAGGTATATTACTACTTAAATGTGGAAAATTTACGATGGGAAAGCCGAAATCGTCGCGTTTATCGTATAGCTTCGTTGTTAATTTCCCGTCTGTGTTTATATTAAGTAAAATGTCTAAGTATGAAGCGTGTGTGCTTGATTCTGTTGTATCTTTAATTTCTAGTTCGCTGGGATATATCGCATTGACATATGTATGAAAATTTTCATTATTAATTGACAAAACGTCGTCGATATATCTAAATGTCAAATTAAAAGACACCGCTAGCTTTTTCTTCTTTTGATTCAGCAGTTTATGAATGAAGTCTGCTTCATATGAATAAAGGAACAGGTCGGCCAATAAAGGAGCACAATTGGTTCCCATGGGAATGCCGACAGTTTGTTGAAAGACCACGTCTCCGAACATTACAAATATATTGTCTATTAGAAATTCCAGCATGTTTTTTATATCAAGTTCAGTATATTTATGTGTAGAATCAGAGTGGTGTTTGACAAAATAAGTATCCTGATAGCCAATCACTAGATATTTAAATTTTCGGGTACCACCTTTAGTGAAAAAGCAGTTGTCAATGATGCTGAAAAGTCTTTCTTTTAATTTTTCATGTGGAATAGTAGTGTAAAGAGTAGAGAAGTCATAAGTTTTGATGCTGTGAATTCGAGAAAAATTGTGTGCCTTCAAATTTTCTAAAAGCTGTTTAGAATTTTTAAGTATCCACATCTGATTTACACCGCTCCTGGAATAAGCAACTGTACAGTATTGTTGAAGTTTCTCCTTAACGGCTGTCAATATCTTGGTAAGGAGTAAAGATAAAGGTTTGGTAGAACATTTGCAGGATCCTGCTATGTATCTTTGATTATATGGGGTTTTATGAAGTTTAGGTATCCAATATAAATATGGCAGCTCGAAATCGGTATCCGTTGTAGGTATATCAAATGAGCGTAATACGGATACGTGATTTTGAAGGATCTCGTCCTTTGAAAGTGAGCTACGTGTATATGTAGGAATACCAGAATTCATATTAAACCCAAGTTCTTCTAATAAACAATTATAGTAATGTGCCTTACAAATAAAAACTATATTATTTGAGGCTTTGTCTGCTGGTACCAGTACATATTGGTCATGCAACCTATCCAGTTCAGTAACTACTTCTGGATCATTAAATACAGAGGGATAACGTGTTTTCATAGTCCCTTTAAGTTTTCGAATACGAGATTTTATCAACCATCGTATGGCTTTCAGCCATTCAGACAAACAGAGTAATCGCAAACAAGACTATCATACCGACCGATAAATTTGTGTAACGTTGACATCAAACGCGGTTTTCAACATCCCTGTGTCAATAATTTGTCAGTGAGTAGTTTACATCTGTATATGAAATTTTCATATGTTGAACACGCCCTGGCATATCGGATCATTTTTGAAATACAAACACCATATTGGGTGACTGGGATATTACTACTTAAATGTGGAATATTTACGATGAGAAAATCAAAATCGTCGCGTTTGTCGTATAGCTTAGTTGCCAATTTCCCGACTACTCTATTTCATCAAGTGAAATGTTGAGTTGCCTTTTCGTTGGCGGTTGTTGAGACGTCTGTACCAATTGTGACGAGGATACACTCCTCACGTGTTTCATTGGGCTTGACTGTGGACTCACGGCGGGTGTGACCGGTCGACAGGGGATGCTTACTCCTCCATGGCACCCGATCCTACCCCTTGGTTTAAAGAGGTCCGTGTTTGTTCATTTTTACCGAATTTGTATCTATGTCCTGGACATTCTATTGATTTATACTTTAGTATCTGAATTTTTTTATATATCTAAATGTCAAATTTAAGGACACCGCTAGCTTTTACTTCTTTTTGGTTCAGCAGTGTCTGAATGAAGTCTGCTTCGTATGAATAAAAGATCAGGTCTGTCGGCAGTGCTATGAGAACAAATTATGTCCCGGTATTGACTGACCTGTTCCTTTATTCATACGAAGCAGACGGTTTTAGACACTTTACAATTTGTATATAAATACCCCACTGAACCTGATCTAGATTTCACAAAATATTTAGGAATATATCTGTATATTTGTATGTTTATTTATAGCTCTTATTTGTTATTGTAAGTACAAGTAGTAAAGGTACCAAAACATCGATAATCTTTTTTTTGTTAACACAGCTTATGAACCTTTAAGTATACGTACTTGAAAAACGAATCTTCAGAGCCACATAATGTGAGATCAAGTACAAATCTGAAAATCATTGACAATTAAAAAAAACCAATCTTCATCATACACAGAACCGTCTCTCTCTCTTTCTCTTTCTCCCCCTCTCTCTCTCTCTCTCTCTCTCTATATATATATATATATATAAAAGCTTGAGGCCTATATATATGTTTATATATATATATAAACATATATATATATATATAAAAGCTTGAGGCCTATATATATTTATATATATATATATATGTTTATATATATATATATATATATATTATATATATATATATATATATATATATATATATATATATATATATATATATATATATATATATGCTTATAATCATATAAATATTGAGTATCAGTTAAACTTGTGCACTTATTCACGAGGGAGAACATTAAGAAGAGATAAGAAGGTGGAACGAATTTTAAACGGCTTTCCGTCCTTAAGTCACCTTTGGACAATTCCTGTAACTGTATCATTTCCACTGATACAAAATCTGTAATTTTGAAAGCGTTTTCAGTGTATGTGTAATTTTGCTTTCTACGATTATTTTTACAGTGGTTTAAAGTAAGGCATATTGCTTTCGTTGATGATGCTTTTAAAGAGAATAGTGGTTTAATGAACCTAATTGATGGTTATTTGTTTCCAAAAAAAAGCTCTTAAATCATGTTTATCTGCTGGAATTCTGGGATTTAGAGTTTTAAGTATTCCAGTAAAAAAATTAATGAATTTAAAAAAAAAATCCCAATAAAGGAAAATCCCATAATATATGTCGTATATAAAGTAGAGTTGATGAATTGTTTTAATATGTAAAAACAAATCTTTGATCTCTCTCTCTCTCTCTCTCTCTCTCTCTCTCTCTCTCTCTCTCTCTCTCTCTCTCTCTCTCTCTCTCTCTCTCTCTCTCTCTCCATTTCTTTTCATCTCTATAACTATATGTATAGGGATATTTTAACTGTTATGCCATCAACAGTATTATTTACATTCTTTTTACTTTTCAATTTTCAAATCATGCCTCAACTTCAGAGAGTCACATATCTGATTTCAATCATTATATATATATATATATATATATATATATATATATATATATATATATATATATATATATATATATATATATATATATATATATATATATATATATATATATAATCAAGATAGTTTGATAGACATTATTAAGCTTCCACTGGTGTAAAATATAGATCTTCGATTGTATGTTGCACAGTTCAATTACCGTTCGAAGCCGTAACAATTTTTCGAAGAAATTCCATTTAACCATTTTTTTTCAGTAATTACCAGGAATTACATCACGCACCGAACCTATTGATAAATCTATGCAGGAATTTAATTAAAATGTGAAACTAGTTATGACAATTATTGATCCGTTTTCCGGATGTTCGAATGTTTCACACTGTTGACATTTTCGTTATAATAAATATGAAAAATCATGTATTTAGGTTAAGGCAATCATATTGCTAATATCACGTTTTTACGCAGAAGTGTTACAAAGCTTCTCATATTTCACACACAACTGTGCAAGTGCATGTGGGATTATCAATCACTCCTCATCTAATTACACGTATCATTAAAACAATGATGATTACCTGTATAAATAGTGCAAAATATGGATTACCTGGAATAGGCTAATTATAGCAGCATTGATGTTGACGACTCTTTGTTTGAAACGATGTTATTTCATGCTAGTCAGAATAGTAAAGAAAAACATCAAAATATATATGAGAAACTGCGACAGAAAAAGTCGGTAACTAGTTTTAAATTGATGTATTATCGACATTCACCATTTTGATAGAACTCTGTATCATTCGAGACAATACAAGTGGTCGATAGAATAGCTATTGACTGTTGCAAGTGGCAGGTGCCAAATTTATCATCGACCAATCCGATCACTTTACTTACAGTATGACTGAAGCTGAGAACACACAAACAACACTGCTATTAGGACAAATATAATCGTGAACTACACTTTGGAAAAGCATCATGTAAAACAAAAGGCAGTCGCAGATGTTATCGATAATAACGGAAACCTTCTTGTGTGTGACATGGCAATGGTTTTGCCGGTGAATATCATAATTAGTGTGGATAAATAAGATGTTTTTGACTTCTTTCATTACTAATATCATATGTAAACATAACGCTATTATGGAATTTTATGATTTTATTTCATTGTGACCAAACAACACGCATTTCAGAAGCTCGTCTTTGAAATTTAAAATCTGAAATGAACATTGCCACTGAGATATAATATACATTGAAATGTAACAGGAAAATATTTTAACTTTCTACGTACTTTTCGTATTGACAACACAGGTAAAATGTGTGTATTCAACATTATCATTATTTCAACATGTGCTTTATGTGTAATTGGGCAGGTCCTTCGAAGCGCCCGAGAAGAGGGCGACGTAATAATAGGGGCTCTATTCCCTGTGCATCATGGCCCTACGAATATTACAGGGTACACCAGGACGTGTGGTTCAGTGTGGGAACAGTACGGGATACATAGAATAGAAATATTTCTACGGACCTTAAAAAGAATTAACAATAACCCAGACATATTACCTAATATAACACTAGGATATGATATCCGTGATTCTTGTTGGTACTCT
>BROG01000340.1:537500-667500 GCA_030159075.1 Atrina japonica | reverse complement strand
CAAATTATTGCAAAACTATTTTGAATAGAAATAACAGACAATACAATTACAGTATGATTCCCAGAACATAGTTTATGCTGATTCTGCAAAGGTAATTTATATATAATTTCCATTCTCTGGAAAATTGACGATGCCAGGACTATTGTTTAAAGAAATCATATGGTGGAAATACAATATAGACTTCATCAAAATATAGGTACAAAATTTACACCTCTTTTCATCTTAATTGCTTATAATTTATTTCCAGTGTACACCTATTTATGATCTTACGTTGATATAAAAACGGTATCCATATACATTTATCTGCCTAGAAGCATTTGGTTTCTAGATTCTACTGTCCTATTAAAATTCTTAAAGCTGTCATCGTAACAAGTTTTGAATTCGAAACAAAATTATAATGCTTTTGAAACAAACCGATTTATCATTCCAAAGGCAGACATTTTTGTTAAATGTTATCAATAGAAATTGACTCGCAGTCCCGCTATAAAAGGCGAATTCGCGTACGCTCGTCCAGTGAGCCAGGTTGACATTTTAAAATGTTACATGCGCCAGGGTTATGCGCGAACGGTTTGTCTCAGTGAGAGCCCAGTGAGAGCTTTACATCCTAGCCTAAACGTTTGTAGGCTATTTGTTTTTGTATATTTTAGCTTGCTGGTTAAGAGATGAAGTGTAAAATATCTATGGTAATATGTTAAATCAAACAAATATGACACGGTGCTTTCCGAATATACATGAATCGCCTTACACAATGTGGTAACACAGTATTGGGATTTTCTAGGAGGGTATAAATACAAAATATGTTGTAAATTTTGTATTGACACCCATGCAGTAAATTCAGTTCACGGATTTATAACATGATACTCAAATAGAAAGCATATATAATCATAACCATAGGACTATAATGATTTGACAAATTAAAATATATTAAAAACAAGCAATTCATACATGTTACATAAACCTGAATGAATGAAACATAGTGTTTTTCTCTGGTTCAATCCGGGTATCCAAAGTTCGCCAAATATGTATACTGTCTCTTTAAGAGCTATACACATGAATAACAATTATTAATTCCTATATATTTTGTGAAAATGGCTTAGGAAATCTAGGACTGGACTTTTTCAATCGCAGTTGAGTAACTCAATCTTACTATTATATATATATATATATGTATATGAATACCACACTGAACCTGACCTTATTTTCACCAAAATATAGGAATATCAGATTGGTTATGCCTGTGTATAGCTCTTATTTGTTACCGGTCATCAAGTACAAGTAGTAACAGCAGAATAACAAAAACAATTGTAATTAAAAAATTAGTGAATATCCGTAATAATTACTAAATTCATTAAGTTCAATTGTAACACATAATCTATTGATATACAGGAGATAGTTCTTGCAAAAAAATGAATTCAAGTGCAAATATGTTCCATTTCTCTCTAAATTATAGGGTTCTAGAAAGTAATAGCAAGGTTATTTTGAATCTTAGGTGGCGAATTTTATACGGATATATAAACCAAAACATTTTTGATACTATTTTCCTCACATTCGACATTTACTTTATCAATGTATTATTGTGAGATAGTTTATATATATATATATATATATTAAAAAAGTCCTATCAAAATGGCGGAAATGTAATAAAGCTAAATTTTCATTTCCTATATTGTTTGTTAATTATACTGTTCTCCAAACGTTTTCATCCATCTTTCGAATCATCAGGGAGTTGCGACAGAAGGTGACGTTACGTTTTACACAGTTAATAAAGACGTAATATGATTATTGTTCATTAAATAATGCGCAGTCAAGTACGACGTCATATGTTTATTGTTAAAGAAATTAACGGGGGACTATATATATAATATTGGAAGATTACATTTCATTTAACAGAGATTTATATTTCAGAATGAAAAGTCTTTCGTTTGTTTCACAATCCTTCTCTACAGTTTTTTTTGAATGAAATTTGTAAATTGGAAATACTTTGAAATTAGGTGTTTTATTGACTGCACAGAGGCTAATGTACTTACTAACGGGGATACACTGGTATTTGGACTCCCGTATTTGTTGTCTGTGCACTGTGATTCGGTGGCTAAAGTATCTCCCGTCTGACCAATGTAATTTTCGTCACATCCACTCCTTGATGATAATAATGAAACCGGTTGAGTTTATTTCGGCGTTTTTTTTATTTATCTAAGTACTTGTGTGAACCATTTGATTTTATATATATATATATATATATATATATATATATATATATATATATATATATATATATATATATATATATATATATATATATATATATACTTATTCTCTTCAATTAAAATCTTCTACGATCATATTTTTCGTTTCATTTTTCGAGGGCAATGAACCCATATATGAACTTCTAGGTTTCTTTTCTATACATTTGCTGTAATTCGGCCTTGTATGTCTGTGCATTAGTCGCTATTGCTTTTAATACTATTGACCTAATTTTGGGATATTTATTGTAAACGTTATTTATTTCATTTCCACGTGTATAATATCTGATAAATATGATTTAATCATCCTCATGGGGACGTTTCGTTTCTCTGTCAAATACAATTTTAGATGAATTGATTCATATTTACATGTGCAAAGACTTTTTATCGCCCAAGATAAAACAA
Source organism: Atrina japonica (assembly GCA_030159075.1). Taxonomy (NCBI): domain Eukaryota; kingdom Metazoa; phylum Mollusca; class Bivalvia; order Pterioida; family Pinnidae; genus Atrina; species Atrina japonica. Next base: position 664,855 of record BROG01000340.1, on the reverse strand, counting down.
TCACGAGGATTTATTGAAACAATGGGAAGGAACAATTTCAATATCGATACAAACCATATTCAAAGATTGATTTAACCGTTTACTATAAATACATGAAAAATCGGTAGTTTTCATTTCAAGTTAGACATTGTTATGGTATATGTCCAACTGTCCCAAATAAATTGTTGAGGAATCAATTGAACGTTCTTATATGTAAATATCATTCAAACGATTTCACATTCAAACAGTGATAACCATTTACTTAAATCAGTATTGTAAACATTAAATTACCTCACGAACTGAACTACTTTTACATTTAGTTTATATCTGTCGATTTATATCAAATGGTTTAAAATTCAGTAATGCAATCGGAAATATGCATTGACATCAAACGAGGTTTTCGATATCCTTGTGTCAATAATTTGTCAGTGAGTAGTTAACATCTGTATATGAAATTTTGGCATATCGGATCATTTGAGAAATATAAACGCCATAGACGTGTGACTGTGGGATGTTACTACTTAAATGTGGAAATTTTACGATGGAAAAGCCGAAATCGTCGCGTTTGTCGTATAGCTTAGTTGTTAATTTCCCGTTTGTGTCTATAGTAAGTAAAATGTTTAAGTATGAAGCGTATGTGCTTGATTATGTTGTTTCTTTTTTCTAGTTCGCTGGGATATATCGCACTGACACATGTATGGACATTGTCATTATTAATTGACAAAACGTCGTCGATATATCTAAATGTGAAATTAAAGGACGCCGCTAGCTTTTTATTCTATTGATTCAGCAGTTTCTGAATGAAGTCTGCTTCGTATAACCATGTGTATTTCTGTGGTACACCAAAGTCACATTAATGAGTTAAACCTATTTTTCTCCGTTAAACCTAGTTTTTCTCCAGTTAAACCTACTTTTTCTCAATAACCCACAATAACTAGAGAAAAACTAGGTTTAAATGAGAATAAACTAGGTTTGACTGCCTCAAAATCACAAAAATGAGTCAAACCTATCTTTTCTCGAAAATTTTAGTCTAACTGATAAAAACTAGGTTTAACATCGCAACAATGACATAAATGAGTATCGATGTGATTTTGACGCAGTTAATCCTAGTTTTTCTCAGTTAATATGGGTTTCGAGAAAAATTACGATTAACTGGAGATGCACATGGTTTAACTCGCAATCAACATTAACCGGGGAAAAACTAGGTTTAACAGAGAAAAAGTAGGTCTATCTAGGGAAACTCACTCAAGTGATTTTGGCGTGCTTTATCAGTTAAACCTTGTTTTCATCAAGTCTTTAGTATCTGGTATTTTTATATTCAAACTAGTTTATCCGAGTAATCCACATTTAATGTAGAAAAACTAGCTTTATCTGAGAAAAATATTAGTTCAACTATGTCAAAATAAAAAAAACAATTCAAACCTCGTTTTACTCGAGAAAAACCGAGTGTATATTGAGTAAAAATAGGTTTATGTTAATCCATTTTTCACCGGTTAATGTGGATTACGAGACAAATTCTTTACTCGGAACCCAAATAAACTGGAGTAAAATTAATTTTAAACTAGGTTTATCTAAAAAATACTAGGTTTAACTGAGAACAAATAGGTATAACTCATCGATAATATTCTGGCGTTCCATATATTTGATTAGTTTTCTAAGCAATAGTCTAATTTCTTTTGTTTTTTGTTTTTATTTTTATCAATATCAGTGTAGGTTGGAGAAAATATTCACCAGAATTGTATGGATATTAATATAAACAAATACACATACGTACATGGAAATACACAAATCCCATAGAAGCGCTGACAGATATATTATACGTTCATACACTATTAGAATAAGATTATTTTACATAATCACAAATACCTATTCGCTGTTGGATAATGTCCCTTTAAAACTTCTGTTTTACAGAAAAGCAACATATTTTAGTTTAACACAATTCCTACTAGCACGTGACATTTTTGTGATGGAAAAGAACAATAACAGGCAGATGGAGTCCCGTGTTCATTGATGATTTGCATTAGGATCCGTTACTTGCCTTAAAAGCAGGAACAGAAGACACTTTTAAATCTAATCACGAAACATTGCAGTTTCAAAACTCTATTTCGATTCAGTACAATTTCCATGTGGTATCAATTTCCGCGAATTTGAGTTCAACCCCATTCCATATATCTGAGAGCTGTCGATTAAAGTGAAATCATTCAGAACATCTAATGGGTGTACTGGAGGACTCGTTTACGTGTACGCGAATAAAAGGTAATTATCATTGATATATCTGTCTGGGGAGAGGTAATCACACTTGACCTAACTGGTTTATAATCAAATATCAAATTCAAGAGAATCGAAAAGAAAATAAACATTTCCTCTTCTGTGCCTATTGTCCTAATTACATGGATCTCTCTTGGTATATTAAAATATATAACTTCACCTAGTCCCATTGATTTCACAGTGAATCTAATTATTTGAGAACATTATTTTTCTCCTTAGGGGCATTCTGTTAGGAACATCTTTTCCCTGGTATCATAAAACGTAATAAGAATGGTCTTATACTCTGCAAGACCGAGATACATTGGAAGAATTTGTTTAATATGCGGATACAACTATGTCTGCTTCTAATTAGTAAGATCTGCCAATTAACTTCAATCATAACTTAAAGAATGGTTTCACAAATCATATTGATTTCTTTAGCTTCTCGCCATAAATATTGTTAATTGCCAGACGGCGGAACATTCTAAATCCGGCCCTTATAGTGCTATTAACACATTTGTGACGGACATCTTTACAATAAGTGTTAGTATATTTCCTAGGTGAAGGGTATATGTCAAAATGTGTATTTCTAACTTGGCATTAGCTGTATTTATCAAAACTATTTCGAATTTTTGCTACTTTTCACTCTTGTATTTGATAAACAATAACACATAAGATATATGAACAGACAAAAATATCTTATATTGCTATATATTTTGTGAACATGAGGTCACTGTGGTATCCATATACAAATAGTAAGACTTTTCTAGAATTTTGAATTTCAAGTTATAACGTGTCAAACTTGGGTTTTTCGAGCACAATATATAGGACTTTAAGAATTGTTATGCCAATGATTACCGGTATCTCCTTTTTTATTGTATATCAATCTAATTAGTTAAGGAGGGAAGATTATTTTTTTAGTCAGAGATAACGCCCCTTTTACTTACAGTTTCTTCTTTTATCTAACAATAAAATAACACAGGCATAGGCCTGTATGCCTACATATGTAATCCGATAAACGCAGAATTTCCCACAGTATTTTTTAATTATTAAATGGTTATTGTATTAGTGGGAGTCCAATCTTTTTGGAATGTTCATTTTTATAATGCATTGGTTTCCAATTTGGTGATCGGATGATGTATCTTTTCTTAACATTCTATACCTTTGGGAATCTGAACGCAGAAGTCGGTTCCCGATAAATCAGTTCAAGTGTAAAAAGCGCTGATTTTCATATCAACGTAAATCACATATAAAGTAATCCTATGATGGAGACATTCAGTGATAATAACCGATCGATCTATCTAAATAACAGTCATACTTTCATAATAAATATAAATGTTTTCGCGACGATATGAAATCAAACATCAAATCAATTCAAATAATTGTATATTTTCAGAATCTATGTATAGAACCATACTTAACGTTTCTAAATATCTATAATATGAAAATAATGCTTCCAAATTGTTTATCTTAAAGATGTGCCTAAGACGACATACGAACACGCACAAAATACACAAACATTGACCTATCGAACAGGATTGATTTGAGATCACAGTGGATTAAGATATTATGCGATACACACCCTAAATAACCCTAAGTTACGTGAATAGCTTCCTTAACGTAACATTAACGTAATCATTAAAATCCTGTTGATTCATGGCGTTTTTGTTGACGTTATGTTATTTTGATGTTGGTGTTATTTTGACGTTAGTGTTATTTTGATGTTATATATATGCTGACGTTATATTAGATTGATGTTAGTATAAAGTAACCTATATTCCTTCAATCTAACTATTCGGTTATGATATGATTTTCAGTTTATTGTCTAGGCACTGTATACGTCATCATCGATAATTTTCAGATAAAAAGTAAATATTTACAGGTACATTAATGCTTAGGATGAATGAAGGTTTCATGGCTAAGTTTATATTCAAATAAAAACTCAAATTGGAAAGGTGTCCGATAATTAGCCGGAATTGATCGAATATGTACGTGTTAACCACAGTGTTCGTTCATACAGATTTGGTAAATGTTGGATTAACACTCACCTGCGGGAAAACCAGATCTGAAATCCGGAGTCCCGAAGTAAAAATCAACCCTTGTCGAACGGACATACGCGCCGCATCCATTGCACATCCGACATCCGAGATGAGTTTGAAACAAACTCTTAAATTCATTAGCAACATCGTAATGTGCATGAACGATAAATACATCCCCTGGATCCAATGTCAATGTGACCACTTCTCTGTCAAACCACAGCATGCATCTAAACCAAAGTTGTTAAGAATAGCATACCTTAAAATATGCAATTCTTCACATAATAGTATAATGAACATAATACATAGAAGACGTTACACACATAGACATCGAAGTCCCATTCAGTTTGACAAATAACAAAAGGAAACTGTTGTGGTTAAGCGTTGATGTCCTGAAAGCACACGTATATCAGGTTGTATGAAAAAGTGACCATTATATTAAAAATGAACGTTTATGTCCGATTCGGTTTAATTGATATGCTATTTTCACTGATTTGTCAATTATTATTTTTCTCTCGCCTTTCACAGCTTAAACAAATTCATACTACCTATTCTGTTATTCCGATTAAAACAACAAAAAATACTGTATTTAAGTAGAAGTTAGAATTGGTTGCGTTTGACTATTTATCAATATAGGTATGTGGCAATACATGCATATAACAATATTCATATATATATATATATATATATATATATATATATATATATATATATATATATATATATATATATATATATATATATATATATGTGTGTGTGTGTTTTGTGTGTGTGTATGTGTGTGTCTGTGTGTGTGTGTGTCTGTGTGTGTCTGTGTGTGTCACTGTGTGTGTCTCTGTGTGTGTATAACATGTGCTCATTTACGTCTAATTATTGTAGTTTATTTCCCGTTCATTTTTCTCTCTGTTCGAAGTATTTCCAAGAACAAAAAACGAATATCTATTTTTGAGCGAAATTACAGACACGAAAGTATCAAGGGAGTCGTATAAAGCCATCTGATATATGTGAATTAAGACTGAATAAAGTTTTCTTTCTGCTAATAAATGTCTTAACATTTTTACAGAAAATCGATACACAATGACCATTTATTACTCGATTTATTTGAAGTTTTTGCCTCCTTATCGCTACTTAATGTTCGATTGTCGTACAAAGATGTACTAGTTAAAGAAACCAAAGTGCTAGAAGAATTAATGGTCTTCCACAATATGCGACAGACTTGTATTTTCTATTCCAATCGATTAACAATTAAAACATATTAACCAGATAAGAGCTAAAACACCATGTAAGCCGATTACGTTTTTTATGATGATTAAAAAATGAACATTATAGATTGATACGGGATGAGCTGAACGTAATAAATGTTTGATTTAATTCATTTATTTTCCATATTTCTAAGCAAAATCTGTTTTACTTAACCATACACAACATATAATATTCAAATACTTGCAGATTCGCGATCGACAATCTACAGTCACTTTTCCTAACTCATTCGCCCCTTAAACACATATGACTGGTGTAAGCCATTGACTTACAGAAGATCCCGTTTTTTTCAGGGTTGAATAGAGAAAGCAGCAAAGTCGAAAACAGGTTATTGCGATTGCAAAGTTGTGCGCGATCGACTTTTGTCGCTTATGGTCTCCGTATTACCGTCATAATTAAAGTGCGTGAAGCGATGTGATATATTGCATGTGTGTTATGTCAAAATATGTATTTAAAATGTCCGAGGTTGGTCCTACAGTGCTTCCAACATTATCTTTTTATGCGGATTTTCATCTATAAATTCTAGAACATGTAAATGGGAAACAGTTTGTTTATTGATAAGCAGAACGCAAGAAAGACAGCGTGGTTTCAGTTCTACCATCAAAATAGGTAATATAATTACTTGGACATTTTAGGGACTGCTCCTGATTTGTATTGAATTATATTTTACGGTTAACGCTTGTGACAAGGCGACAGGCGGCATAACTTTTCCAGGACACATGATCCCATCTCTGGATTTCCCATATGTCTTTATTCAACATTCGCCATGCTTTTATAAAAGTTCGAAATAGATAGCCTAAAGGAAATTAAAAACAAATGTCACAGGGTTCGAAACTATTACAGTATACAATTAAACGTCGTCAGATTAAACAGTTTATCGGAAAAAAATATTCGGAATTGAGCAATTTAAATGCAAGGTAATATCAAATTTCACAGTATTGTATTTATATTCAATATTTCATGAATTCCCATTGAACAAATACAGCAAGGATGAAATGGATGATTGTTTATATTCCATTTCCTTTTGGCAAATCAATTTCGCTTAATTAGGCGTATAAAATATCCACATCGGTATTTGAAATTACCCAAGAGAATTGAAAAACGATACAAATATCAATCTATCTGTGCTCACAGAAATGCTAACAAGAAGCCATGGACCACAGGGATATATAAATAATTCAGATATGTTGTAAATTTATTGATGGAACCTGCATGTGTCGCTGTCACGGTGAATTTAGATGATATACTGATTATTGGAACACCGTTATAGAAAGGGTTAAGTAACCGAATAGAAAAAGTTATAGATAGTTCATTTGGAGCATTCATTCAGATGGATATTTTTTCAGAGAGAACGACTGAATTGAGTTCGATTTGAGTCCTTATTTCAAACCTTTATGACTTGATTGTGGTTCATTCCTATCTGTATCCTGTAATCTATATTGTTATTAAACGATCTATCTTACATTGTGATATAAAGGGTATGTCTATAAATTATTTCTTTGTTTTCTTTTTCTGGTTGTAATGTAATGTCAAAGGACGACGGACTCTATTAAATCAATTGTTCTTTTCTCCCACCCCACTGTTTTACGGTGTTTTAAAGAACATTTTGCCACACTGAAAAAAACCAAAACAATATGAATGTTAGTAGGTCTATACCGATTATATATTTACCGATTACATATCATTGTCTTCGTTTCAGATCAGTATGTTATACAATGTGAACGCGATAATAATGTCAAGTTGGGAAAAGTTTGAACTACAGTTATGTTCTTGTTACTATGAAGATTGTTTTAACATTAGATGTAGGTTAAGTCCTTGTCTTATAACCTCCTTTTTCGTCTGGGATTTTACATCATTTTAGATTTGTCATTTGGGTTTATTGAGGGAATATATCGTCGTGAATATTTTAATGTTTTTGCAGAATTATAGCTACTGTGTTATATTTATATGCCCAAGTGGAAATTAAGACGACCAAAACATGCAAGTCACATTATGTTGTTACCACACACTATAGTTTTATCGGTAGAGCGATATGAGCTCTCGTATAGTTGGTTAATGTTTACAGGTTTGCACTAAATGTAACACAAATATTAGGTACCCAAATATAAATCTCTAGAATGTCAAGGATATAAATTCAAATCTGGTAAAAATTGAACAAGCACGGACCTCTGGAAATCAAGAGGTAGGATCAGGTGCCATGGAGGAGTAAACTTTGACTGTTGACCGGTCACATCCGCCGTGAGAGTTCACAGTCAAATACAAAACTGAGGAACAATTGGCACAGAAGTATCTTAGTGAAACAGAATAATCGTAAATAAGACTATTATACCGACCATCAAATTTGCGGAACCAGGACATTAAACACGGTAAAGCAATTAAACATGTTGATGTATTTTCGAAATTTTCCCGATGAGTAACATAATTTCATTTAAAGTAAAACACAAAATAATTGTTCGAAACGAATTTGTCTAGATAATGGAAATTGCATTATATAAATACCAATAACATATGTATGTATTTTGCTATGGTTATGAAAATGGTATTTCACAGCTCTGTTGAGATACTTGGAATGTTGGAATTCCCTCCGTTCTACTCCACCGTTATGCTAAACAACCGAAAATGATGGAATTTCTGAAGAGCTGTTCTCGTGATAAATCTAAGTTATATTCTTCTTAAACATAGTGCGTCGAACGACCCAATGTTAATTAATGTATAAACATATCTGTCATAAAAATGAACTAAAAAAAAAAAATTATCACGTTGTTATAAACATTGCAACTCAAACCAAGGTTCATGGAGGTACCAATCACTTGTTTCATTTTCATTTGGCTGTGGATTCGCGGCGAATATGACTGGTCAACAGGAGATGCTAATTCCGTGACCTAACACCTCTCTGGATATTTGTAAAGGTCCGTGTTTGTCCAATGTTCACCAGATTTTTATTTTGTCACCTTAGCATACTGGTAGTTTAGGATATTTGAAATTTTTTGATATCTGTACTGTTTTATATCCATGACACCTTGTTTAATAATTAGCATACTTAAATAGATTATCGAAAGTCACACTGTTATTAATAATATCATTATTTGAAATTAGTTGCTGTGATTATGTTCAACTCTTCATGTAAGAACCAATAACAAAAAGTTAAAGGGATACAAGATGTCAAAATGGATCTTTTGTCTGTGTTAAAAGTTTCAAATATCCGTTGTTTTATACAAATATAATGCTGTTAAAATTCCCGGGGTGACAAAGAAAATTATAATGTTGTTATTTGTGAAAATAATCGAATGTGAATTTTTCATTTTTGGATTTTGATTGAATACCAATCGTTGGCGTATTTCATTCAATCTAGGTAATATATGCATGATATGTTAAAATGTATACGGTGATATATTTTGTTAGTGGCCTTATCAAAGTTGAGGTCTAATGGCAGGGTACGTTTTGTAAGATAATGATAGCGTGTATGTTTTTAAATAAGCGAATTGTGTTTTTCTTCCCCACAGCATGGCCATAGGTCAGCAGTAGATAATAATAGTTTGATTTAAGTGTTTGTTGCAGGCAATTGTCATCCAAAATTATTTTCCCATTAGGTTTATGATCACTTATAGTTTCAATGCTTGTAACTATCCGCGTCATGACCTCTAACTATAGTGCTGTCCGGAATGTCAGACTAACATTAAGTCTAGATCACTGGGGGCCAACTTTTACAATTACGATCTATAGGTGTGTAATAAAATATCTGATCATTCAAGCATCCGTCAAATTAGAATAATTAGTTAACGTATGACTATTACAGCGTTAATATTTCCAAGTGAATTATAAATTTTTTCCGTATACATGTATGTACTTTATTAGGATATAGATTACATATTATGTAAGTATATTGCGATATAAAAAACAATTTGAGAGCCCTCAAATTTTGACTTGTAAACCATGAGACATTTCGATTTGATTATACTATACACACAATGTTCATTTCATCGATATAGGAATTGGTTATATGATATATCACCATTAAGCAAACTAATGGTTTGATTACTGATAAGTTGTCATTAGTTTACAAGAAAAATGGTACAAAGTGAAAGGTATAATTGCAAATCCTAAGTCTGTGTGTTAACTTGTACATCCCTGAGTATCTGAGTGGTATGCTCTTTTCTATTGTTCAAGACCAGTCTATTATGGTCTATAAGATTGCAAGATTTAGGTAACCTGGACCCAGTTGCACAACGCACTGTTAAATTAAACTTGAAATTAACCAATATTAAATATAACCATAAGTTATATTTAACAATGTATTGTGCAACTGGGTCCTGGTCAATAACATGCTGTTGAATCGTGTATATTACATATTACTTTCAACATATGAACAATTCATACACAGAGATAAACTACTCACTGACAAATTATCGACACATGGATATCGAAAACGTCGTTTGATGTCAACTTTCCGCAAATTTTACGGTCGGTATAATAGTCTTGTTTTCGATTGCTCTGTCTTTTCAAGTGAAACGTTGAGACGTCTGTACCAATTGTGACGAGGATTCGTTTCTCGTGTATTTCTTTTGGATTTGACTACGGATTCGCGGTGGATGTAACCGGTCAACAGGGGATTTTACTCCCCATGACACCTGATCCCACCTCTTTCTAGATGTCCATCTTAGTCCAATTTTTACCGGATTCATATCTATATCCTGGACACCCTAAATATTTATATTAGTATTATTCCTCATTTATCTATTTTGATTTGACCAGCGCCATAAGGTGGGTATCTATATAAAATATGACTACATTTATTTTTTTAAATTTGACAACGGTCACATAGTGGGTGCGACCGGTCGACGGAGAATGCTTACTATTCCATGGAATTTCCCAGTTTGGTGGACATATTGTCCCCGAGGATACTTGTCACTCGGTAATATGCATTTAATGGATAAACAAGTACCACAACATTGCATACTGGATGACACGGCAGAAGTCTATCGGGAGCACAGACTCGCAGAGATTGCTTGGCGCTCCCCAGGTTGTCCTTCGGGACATTAATAATTTAACATTTGTACAGTCAAAAGATGACCAGTTATGGTATAAAAATGATAATGCTTATGTTCCCATAAAAAATTGTCAGATTCCACTTGACGACATTTTTGATAGTTCATTTTCAAATAATATACCAACAATTTCTAAATGTTCTGTCAACAATTGTAAAACATGTCATATATTAATAACGAATCAAGTGTTCACCAGCAATCTGACAAATAAGCATTATAACACCAGAAGCTGGGATCATCTAGACTGCAAATCATCTAACGTTGTCTACGGAATTGAGTGTACCTTGTGTGGTTTGATTTATGTTGGCGAAACTAAGGGGCCCTTAGATAAAAGAGTATCTGGTCATCGGTTCGAGATTAATAATGGGGGTAACCAGATACTCTATCGACATTTCAACTCTCCTGACCATTCCATCTTGTCTATGAGAGTGCGTATAATTGAAAAAATATACCACTGGACCAACAATCCCACCTTGAGTACCCCCATCCGTAGACAACGTGAAGAATTTTGGATTAAACAGCTTGGCACTGCATATCCCTATGGATGTAACGATAATATACAAAGTGTAGGCAATCTATCAAGCCCACTGTGTAATGGTGTTAATGTGATGGAACTTTTTAATTCTAACGTAAGACGTAAACGAAGTCTCGGACATCGTTCATACAAACGACCCTACATACATGATGTCACTTTTTCATCCCCTTTACCTTACGTTAATAAAAAATTGGGTCTTCATCACATTCGCAGCAAACTTTATTCTGTTCCTTTTACAAATCTCAATAAACTTTTTCAAGAAGAAAGAATGAACCCCTACACGGATTTTTCAACCCCAGAATACATACTGAACTCCATCATAATGGACATCGCTTATCACAGACTGTTTAAGCCTGCACGCGTCACAAACGATTACTGTTCTGAACAGAAACGTCTTTTCCTTAAACTTAAATTCACAAATAAAGGCATAGACGATTTAAACATTGGCAATGTTCTAAATCACAAAAAAGTTCAGTCCTGTATTCCACCATATTTTAAAGTGAAGACCACGCCTTGCATTTCATACAGCTATACACCTAGAATCGCATCCAAGCTATTCAATTACAAACAGGTTTTGCAGTGCCTAGACATCAACCATCTTCTACACACAACACTGTCAAATGTTCATGTGCTTCATCTCCTTTCAAATACAATACTATCGGGCATGTCATTACCGGTGACGTTTCTATTGTTGAAAATGAAAGCCTCAAAAATCTTATTTTAAGGGGCCCTAAATACCGGGAAGCCCGTTCCTTTTAATTGGCGTCAGAATTTCAGTTTAGTTATGGATTTTGTCGAAGATTATGCCAGACGATGGGCCAAACATGAAGACGTAGAACCAGACACTTTGTCTGAATGGCTGAAAGCCATACGATGGTTGATAAAATCTCGTATTCGAAAACTTAAAGGGACTATGAAAAACACGTTATCCCTCTGTATTTAATGATCCAGAAGTAGTAACTGAACTGGATAGATTACATGACCAAATATGTACTGGTACCAGCAGACAAAGCCTCAAATAATATAGTTTTTATTTGTAAGGCACATTACTATAATTGTTTATTAGAAGAACTTGGGTTTAATACGAATTCTGAAAATCCTACATACACACGTAGCTCACTTTCAAAGGACGAGATCCTTCAAAATCACGTGTCCGTATTACGCTCATTTGATATACCTACAACGGATACCGATTTCGAGCTACCACATTTATACTGGATACCTAAACTTTATAAAACCCCATATAAGCAAAGATACATAGCAGGATCCAGCAAATGTTCTACTAAACCTTTATCTTTTCTCCTTACCAAGATATTGACAGCCATTAAGGAGAAACTTCAACAATACTGTACAGTTGCTTATTCCAGAAGCGGGGTAAATCAGATGTGGATACTTAAAAATTCTAAACAGCTTTTAGAAAATTTGAAGGCAAACAATTTTTCTCGAATTCATAGTATCAAAACTTATGACTTCTCTACTCTTGACACTACTATTCCACATAAATAATTAAAAGCAAGACTTGTCAGCATCATAGACAACTGCTTTTTCACTAAAGGTGGTACCCGAAAATTTAAATATCTATTGATTGGCTTTCAGGATACTTATTTCGTCAAACATCACTCTGATTCTACACATAAATATACCGAAGTTGATATAAAAAACATGCTGGAATTTCTAATAGACAATATATTTGTAATGTTCGGAGACGTGGTCTTTCAACAAACTGTTGGCATTCCTATGGGAACCAATTGTGCTCCTTTATTAGCCGACCTGTTCCTTTATTCACACGAAGCAGACTTCATTCAGAAACTGCTGAATCAAAAGAAGAAAAAGTTAGCGGTGTCCTTTAATTTGACATTTAGATATATCGACGACGTTTTGTCAATTAATAATGACAATTTTCATACATATGTCAATGCGATATATCCCAGCGAACTAGAAATTAAAGATACATCAGAATCAAGCACACACGCTTCATACTTAGACATTTTACTTAATATAAACACAGACGGGAAATTAGCAACTAAGCTATACGATAAACGCGACGATTTCGGCTTTCCCATCGTAAATTTTCCACATTTAAGTAGTAATGTCCCTCAGTCACCCGCATATGGAGTTTATATTTCACAAATGATCCGATATGCCAGGGCGTGCACAACATATGAAAATTTCATATACAGAGGTAAACTACTCACTGACAAATTATTGACACAGTGATATCGAAAACCGCGTTTAATGTAAATGTTCCGCAAATTTTACGGTCGATATAATAGTCTTGTTTGCGACTACTCTGTTTCACTAAGTGACATGTTGAGTTGCCTTTTCGTTGGCGGTTGTTGAGACGTCTGTACCAATTGTGACGAGGATACACTCCTCACTTGTTTCATTGGACTTGACTGTGGACTCACGGCGGGTGTGACCGGTCGACAGGGGATGCTTACTCCTCCATTGCACCTGATCCCACCTTTTGGTTTCCAGAGGTCCGTGTTTGTCCATTTTTACCGGATTTGTATCTATGTCCTGGACATTCTATTGATTTATACTTTGGTATCTGGAATTTTTATATTTGTCCTTTATTTATGGATATTTATATCCGTGCCATTTACAAATAAAATCGACGACACACGATATATTTAGATCTACACCCCTTTTTACATGTCAAGGTCGCAAATTGTAAATGTGTTCCTATGACCAAGTCTAACATTTGGGATCTTAGGGAAAACAGAATCCCAATGACTTCTACAGACGTTAAAACGTGTTTGCGGATTGTGAGCTAACATGAAACAATGTGAAAATTAATTTTGAACCTCGAATTACTGAGCAGTACAGTGAAATCAAAGAATGTATGTCAGGGATATATTGAAACTGGTTTTCCTGGTTCTCAATTAACTTAATGTACTACTGTTGGTCTTTTTATTGCCTTATGTTGCAATTAATTATCACTTTAATCGTTACATAATTACTCTGTGACGTAATATTGTTGAAATAACAACTAACAAAATGTTATCGGAATCAGATGTCTGGCATTTCGTTTGAATCTTTACAGTACATTTGTTGCAATTCAGCAATTATTAAACTGTACAATATGAAAATTATTAACAAAACCAAAGTTATGGTTGTACGAAAGAGTCTAAAACGAATTATCATGTCGATCGTTTCTGTCAATAAAACTTTATCAGTTGAGCTCGAATTTAATATAGATGTATTTCCAGAAAAAAGTAGTATTTTTACCCATAGTCTGGATATTTAAAGAACGCATCTGTTCATAGGAATTATCTGTCATGTTGTATTATGTCTCATTAGAGCAATGCAAGCAATACGAAACGAATTTGAAAACACCAAGCATGTTGCTTTGATCAGTTAAATGTTAGCTTTTCTTTACTGGTGCTTATCCCAATCGTCGAGTTTTATTCATTTTACGGTAGCGTCAAGTATTCAAAGATGACACAGATAATCGATGAAATATTGCTCCTGAAACAGATCACGTCCTCCGCAAAATAACTGAAATTCAACGTCACATCACCAGTCGAAGATCCAAAGAGAGGCCTAGCCACATTATCTAGAGATTAGAGGTGTCAATGTTTAATGAAATATTTCTATAGAATATATTGATTTACAACAAAACAAAATCTAAAGACTGCATCATCAGTCGAATAAATCAGTATGCAACTCAGGATGAACTTAAAAATTAATTTTCAACTGTATATTTTATTCTTTGCGAAGGTAGTAGATAATACTAATGGAATTCCTGTCATATTGCAAAGCACACCTTAATTGGATCCTAAATTCTAACTATTGTATTATCGAGTTCGTTAAAAAGTCATTGACTGTTGGTGATGTACTATCTTAATTATATGTGCAGCCAACCGAAATGCTATCGTCGCTGGGGGAATCAGAAATTGACACATGCTTTGTAAGATGTCAGATGATGTGAATACCGTTTTGCAGTGCTATATTTCCTTCACCGATGACGTCAAGCCATTTTTGTCTATCTACCGTGCATTACCATATATATTCGCCGAGCTATCGATCCCGAAAGTACAAAGTTTGTTTTATTTATTGCAAAAGGAAATGTTAATAGATCGCTGATATATCTAAGTTCTACATCTTAAAGGGACATATAAGAATGAGGAAGATATACATCACATGTTTTGGCAGAAGAAATAGCCATTAGAATCATCGGCAAATGGGATAAATAAGGGGACCAAACATGATGCTGTCAATCTTCGGACCTCTAAAAATGAAAAAAATAACCACGATTGTATTGTAATTGGTCGTTTTATTTGGTATTGTATTATGTACAGTCAAATATCATATAGGTCTATTTTCTTTATCTTTGAAATAAAATGTTATATTACACTGTTAAAACACTGACCGACCGACAAGGAATTATTACTTCAGTGTATTTCCGTACTTTACTTGTTTTAATCATCATAAAGATTTTTATAAAGATAAATGTGTGAAATAAAAAAAAACTAACTTATTCTTTAAACGTATTCTCTAGTATTGTCATCATCTCCGCTCATAAATCATAAAAGCTGTCATCTCAACTTTTAAACCAATTTAATCGAATAAAAAATGATACTATAGTTATTGAAACATCCCCAGTATTTTGATTCCATTCGTAGCCATATTTGTTCAGTTTTCTGAATAAAAAGTAGGCCCAAAGCCGATATAAAACGAGTTTGCGAAATCAGTCGTCATTTTCGAACTACATACGCATAGATCAGACGTGTGAAGTAATGGAATTTGAGTGTAACTCACCTGAATGTCCAAAATAAATATTGATATCAACAGATTCCATTTACTCTAACTGGACATTTCGCCGGATAATACACAGTTCACAAGCATGTAATTAATCAGTTTTACCATGGGGATATCAAACATAATTCCAAATTCCCAATGAGAGAATCGTAAAATTATAATCAAACGGGAGCTCAAACCATCTGTTATTATATGAATGTCCTCACTTTCGAAATAATGACTAAAAGACAAATCAGACCGAGGTCAACTCGGAAATATATTCGAACACTCGGCTTGTTTTACAAGACCACTTGCATCTATTTTGAATAATTTGATAGCAATGTGTCACATATATATCTCTCTAAAACATTTTTTGTTGTCTTCTTTATAAATATATGTGAAGGGGTACCTAGTCTTTGGTCAAGTGTGCGCAACCCGACTGCTCACTTTAACGATTTCACCAGAATGTGTGACGCTATGTGAACAACATAACTAAAGGGCGCAGTTTACTGGTACGATCTGAATTTAAAACTAGTTATTGAGTATATTTATTACATATCCAAAGTTTTCTAAAGCTAAGATAGTTATTTGTTTACAGTGGTTACTCTTAGACGGGTTTCAGCTATACTTTAAGATTTATTATTTGACCTTGTATGATGCCACTTTCTCTACAGAAAAAACATATACATTTTAAACTGGAGCTCAACTGATGAAGTCTAATTGACAGAAACGATCGTCTTGAGCATTGTAACTTTGATATTATGTTTATAATATTTATTGAAGTCTTTGATGTAAAAAACAATGCGGAATGTTTATGGTTTGAGTACAGTGCAAGTTTGGATTAAATGTCATATGACCATTGTTTCGCTTTTGGAGTACAGGTGCGGCCTCGCCCTTTAAAGAGGAATTGCGAGCCAATTTCTACTGATAACATTTAACAAGAATGTCTGTCTATGGAATCTTTCAAAAGCATTATATATTTTTTCGAATCAAAAACTTGTTTAAAAGTTACGATGACAGCTTTAAGTTATACTTTTCCATTGCACCCGATCCCTCCTCTGTATTGCCATGCTAGGACTTTGTGTATTTAATTTTCATCTAATTTGTATAACTTCTTCTGAACCTTCTGAAGTTAAAACTATGGTATAAATATTATAAACAGTATAACCTTTAACTCAGGTTATCTGTTTCTAATGATACAATAATTATGAAATTGTCTTTATAGTGGAAAAATAACTAGCACACAACGTAGTCAGGGTGTTATTGTTATATTTATCTCAAATAACTTTACATTCATATTTGTCATTTGTTTAATAATATAAGTTAATGTGAAGGATTTAATATATATAATATACCAAAACTAATGTAATGAAATGTCCCAAAATGTATCTATACCTCTAAACGTACTTAAGTCATTTTGAACGATGTCTATTCTGGAATGATTTATCTGAACTAAAACTAATCTCGATTGCATGATAAAAAAAAAACCAATCAGTTGAGAACGGGAAATCCTCATTAAGTACAAAAACGCAATCCTGATTTGTTCAGCATGTGGTTATTAAATTCATGACGTCCCTGCTGATTATGGAGTGAAGTTTTTAAAAAAGAGTGTATTGAATTCCAAAATGTCATGGGTTGTAATGATTTTCACAGTGTAAAAACTAATTAAAGCATTTACATTTAAAACAAAAATGATAAAAATGCTTGCTATTATATGTGAAGTGTATTGACATTAAGGTAAGATTGATATTCCTGTAAGAGTGTTATCCTCGTTATTTTTAAAAATGTGTTTGCCATGAAATATATCTGTGTAGGTTCAAACGTCAATCATAATGGCGTGAAGTGTTCCGAGTCGTAGAATCAGAAAACAATACTCGTGGGTCTGTGTCACAAAATATACTGGTAAACATTTTAATTACAACTGCAATATTTGCTACTTTTAGATAATAAGGGTATAAATATAAAACATCTCAGATATCAAAGTATAAATCTTTAGGATGTCCAGGATATAGATACAAATCTGGTAAAAATGAACAACCACTGATATCTGGAAACCAAGAGGTGGGATCAGTTGCCATGGAGGAGTAAGCATCCCCCTGTCGACCGGTCACACCCGCCTTGAGTCCACAATCAAGTCCAAATTCAATACCTGAGGAACGAATCCTCGTCACAGTTGGTACAGACGTCTCAACAACTGCCATGTAAAGGGGAACTCATTTCACCTAGTAAAACAGAGTAATCGCAAACAAGTATATTATAACGACCGTAAAATTTGCAGAATATAATAATAGCTCTGCTGTTGAATATTCTTGATCTGCAACCTTTCCTTTCATTTGATTGCTGTTTTACTTCCCGCCAAAATATTTTTCACTTATCTGGCGATGTCACCAGCTTTAGGTGGACTGATTGCATTGGCGATGTAACCAGCTTTAAGTGCCACAAATTTTGGCCACTGCTATGGACTGATTACATTGCAGTTTAGGTTCTTTTACATGCCGCACCATTCGTGACACGGGGCGCGGTTTAGGTGTCACCCATAAGACTAATGACTTACAATCCTTATTCCGAGCGTTCAGCGAAGGAAAAGTCACTGCGGTTTTCAATATTTTGGTATGGACAAGTTTAACATTTACTAAAATACATTTTTTAACTATTATTATTTATTTCAATCTATTCGTAATTCATGAGTATCTTCTTAGACAACTGTAATGCCTCAGATGTACAGAGACTGGTGTCACTGATCTTCTTTTCTTTAGGAATATTGTTCAGCAAACTAGATTTATATTATTTTGTACAATGGAATGTTGAATGTACTGTTTCCGGGTTGATACAGTCATTCTGTCAATGTACAACTAGCAGAGATATGATTGTATTTAAATCATATTTTATTCTTGTTATTCTCAAGGCTAATTGTATTGCGTGATAGCTCTTCATTCATTATTCACATGCAATTAAACAATGACGCATGTTCTTCGCAGCGTGAGCGACAAAAATATTGTGCATATGTTCAATTATCTTTGAACTTTAAGTTGTCTTCAACTATAGTTTTAAGGCAAAGGCATGTCATATATATATATATATATATATATATATATATATATATTATATATATATATATATATATATATATATATATATATATATTATTATATTATATATATATATATATAATATATATATATATATTGCATGTATGACAAATGTCCTGAATAAAGGCGTCTTATTGAGAATAAAATCGTGTTGTAATGTTTTATTACTCAAATTGTTTGAATCAAGTATTCCAAATACATTTATATCCAATCTGGAAAGGCAGGAAAAACACTAGGTTTATGTTATTCAAATATCTCTGTTGAAGTATCAAGTCTGACTCAAGTTCGAACTTGAAACCTCCAGCTCGCACATAGGACGTCCAATCGATAGGCAATCTCCATCTGAACATATAGGCATATGTAGAGAAGAAAATCTAACACAAATATCTTAATCTTTATGTTTTATTTTTGGTTGAAAGAGATGGAAAAATATTGATTCTGCCTAGCATCGTGTAGATAAGGGAAGAGGAAAAGTATGTTTAACATGTGATAAAGTTAGTGTTGACACCTTGATATACCTTTCCGGTACTGGATTTATCGGTAAAATGAGAGAGCTTCCTAGTTTTCTTTTACATAGTGAACGATTTTCTGTTATCGAAAGATTTGACTACGTATCCATATTGTTGTTTTGAGAATAGTAATTGTCACTTTATGTTTTAATGTGTATATATCTCATTCTCAATAAGTATAGAATGTATATATATATATATATATATATATATATATATATATATATATATATATATATATATATATATATATATATATATATATTGAAAATGTTCCCTGCTCAAAATCTCAAAATCCGGTGATATATATATATATATATATATATATATATATATATATATATATAATATATATATATATATATATATATATATATATATATATAATCTGACATAAACACTTGAACTCTATTTAAGCATTAGCGCTTTCATGTTTAATCTTCATATGCTTAACTACATATGAACAATAATTCAACAACATTCCATGACGCCATAGACATCATGACGTCATTGTGATAAAGGCAGGTAAGTCTTATATGACTTGAACATTTTATTCAACTAAACGGAACAGTTATGGGAACGAAAGTTGCCCCAACATATGCCACCATCACCCTCGGGTACTTAGAAGAACTTCTTTATAGCGAAACAATCAACAAGTGGGGACATCAATTCTCGGAGTACTTTATCAAAAACTGGAAACGTTATCTAGATGATGGTTTTATTATTTGGAATGATAATAATACAAAATTAACACCGTTCATAGACATTCTGAACAATATGGATCCATATATTTCATTCACCATGGAATCAAACAAAAATGAAATTCCATTTCTGGATATATTAGTGAAAATATGAACAAAACATAAATACGGACATATATTACAAAATTACGGATATCCATCAATATTCACATTTTGGTTCATGTCATCCCAGACACACTAAACAAAGCATCCTATACAATCTAGCA
This sequence comes from Atrina japonica, assembly GCA_030159075.1. Taxonomy (NCBI): domain Eukaryota; kingdom Metazoa; phylum Mollusca; class Bivalvia; order Pterioida; family Pinnidae; genus Atrina; species Atrina japonica. The sequence continues at coordinate 644,445 of BROG01000340.1, read as the reverse complement.
AGAAGAATCTGCACTATTGTTAGTGAAGAAAATACACGGGATACGCGTTTAACGGCACTCATCGGCTACCTTCAGCAACAAATATACCCAGTCAATAAAATAAAAGATTGGATTGAAAAAGCCGTAAAATTAGATAGGAAATATCTTTTGTCTAAAGCAATAAATACTCAGGATAAGAAAATCATACCACTTGTAACAACTCAAAATCCGAATAATACCAACATTTACCCAATAGCTTATAACCATAATAAAATTCTATCGCAAGATCAGAGAATCAAAAGCATATTTGTAAACTCAAATGTTATTAACAGTTAACCACAATCTAAAAACCTGAAACGAATATTATGCAAATTAAATCAAATCTACAGACACCTTTACAGTAAAACAAATGTATGAAACCTGGATGTGGTACATGTGAATATCTGTCAGAAGGAACATCCTATGATTTCAAAGGAAAACTTCAAAATTCAAACATCGTTGACATGCAGCTCAGACAATGTAATAACATGTTCAGGATGGAAGGAATACTATATTGGAGAAACAGGAACAGAATTAAGGAGCCGGGTTAGAGTTCATAAACAGCAAATAAATAACCCGGAATACAGAAAAATAAAGCTAAGTGAACACTTAGACATTTGTGGTCGGAAGAAATCCAAAATACTTTCATTTTAAAAACTGTATAGTGACAACACATTAGAACGTAAAGAAAAAGAGAAACATTTTATTAATGTATTGAAACCCCAGTTAAATGCAGTCATATAAGACTTACCTCTCTTTATCACAATGACGTCATGATATCAATGACGTCATGAAATATTGTTTATGATTAAATATGAAAGCGCTAATGCTTAAATAGAGCGAGCTCAAGGTTTATGTTAGATTATATATATATATATATATATATATATATATATATATATATATATATATATATATATATATATATATATATATATATATATATATATATATATATATATATATATTATAGCAAACCCATATAATCTGTCAGGTTGAGTTTTATGAAGGTTATAATTTATTATTTTGATTTTGAATAGCGTTTTACGCCACACTCAACAATCTTTCAGTTATATGGTGGCGGCCAGTATTTAATGGTTAAAAACCCGTTAACGGGGAATAGACCAATGGCCTTCCTCAAGTAAACTGCAACCTTCCTTAAAAGATTCAGCTGAGGTTCCAGCGGGGCTCAAATTTGCGCTGACCAGAAGTGAAGGACTGCATGTTTCAAAGCGGAATGCTCTAATAACTCGACCAGGGGCCCATTCCAGGTAATAAAGCATAAAATTAAAATTACACTGACAAAAACAATCACTTCTAATTGTCACCACACATAAGACAATATCCAGTGATGTGCAGCTTTTCATAACCGAAATAATAGTAGAATCATCAGTATGATAATCAAAAGGTTACTCCGCCCATCTTATATGAATCGGACAATAAGTGCGCCTTAAGTATGTAAATTCAATGTATTCCTAACAAAGCAATTAGATTAAATCATTTGTCACGTAAAACGGAATGCGGAACTTTACACATATATTCAATCTAAAGAATTAGTGCTTTATGACAATAGAGACGCCTTTATTTGAATTTAGAGTCAAATAATCGATAGACATAAATTTTTATTCAAATATAGAAATAATGCAAATGCAGTTTTGTATCTCACAATATGTGAAAAAAGTTAATAAAATTCAATATTTTCGCATTTTCTTTTGATATAAGCAATAACTGGAAGAATAAATGTGAAAAAAAAATTACAATCATTTTGACAAAACGAAAATATTGTTACATAACATTTTGACCTAGATTTTCTCCAGTTAAATCTGTTTTTTAGCTATACCTAGAATCTTTTTAAAAAAAATCTGCTTTTTTCACTGTCAAAGCAGTTTATAATTTAGTTATTGATGACTACATGTGCATACACAATAAATACACACGAATAATTAAGTTAAACATTTAAGAGCAAATATATATGTAACAGCTAGGTTTTATTTTATAAATATAAACAAAGACAAATATGGGCCGCTGACCTTCAATTGCAAATTGGCAGACACCAACACAAATTAAAAAACCTGACCCTGGGAACAGTGGTAACAGGTAGAACAAATTTATAATTCAACAATTATATATTTACACCATTCATAGCACGTAATCCATTTTATAACATTTTTTATCATCACTTTCACGTTCTTAACCTCCTACCATTTTATAATTATAAACAAATAAATACGTTCCGTCGACCGCCAATGACAGAAATCAAGTCAAATTAACCATTTCAACTCAATTCAATATTTCAATTCAATTCATTATTTCAACTCAATTCAATATTCCAATTTATTTCAATATTTCAACTCAATTCAAAATTTAAACTAAATTCAAGATAACATTATCAGTACAACACAACTGAATATAATGTTTTGCTTTAATATACTCTTTTGTCATCAGTTGCGCAATCCGCCTATCCACCAATCGTCTACAATCTCAATCCGCCTGACTGCGTAGCAGGACGAGTTAAACCGGTTTGTCCCCTGTTCCACCAGTGTTGCACATCCCGCCTATCCACCAGTATTGCACAATCCGGAATACGCCTGACTGCTTAGCTGGACGAGTTAAACTGTCGTGTACTCAGCAGAAAAGGTGGGAAAGGGAGGGTTTTCATTTCATCTGATGACAAAAACATTCATATATTAATCAAATAGAGCAAACACTAAAACCTTTTTTAAACCTCGCCATCTCTAAACGAGATTTGTATAAAATCCTAAGGCCACACCCGATAATCAACTAGTATTATATGTACGTTTCAACAAAGGAACCCGACCTAAGTTAGAACTTCAAAGAAAGCTGTTTCATTAATGGAGATTATTTCTTGATTATCCAATTAATGCAAGCTGTGAGAAAACTAGGTTTATCTGGTCCAACTGATGAGTATGATTTTGGTAGAGCAATTTCAATTAACTGGAGAAAAATTTGGTTTAACAAAGAATGACTAGGGTTAACGAGGTCACCAACTCATTAATACTCATTATTGTAACGCAGTGTTCAGTGAAACGAAATGCTTCACGACAAAAACTAGGTTTAACTCATTTTTGTGATTTTGGCGTAGTTAAACCTGGTTTGTCTCAATTAAACATATTGTCTGTAGTAATGCGAAAAACAAGGTCTCACTGAGACACAGGGAGGTTTTAATCTTGAATGTTATTTTGGCGTGTCATACAATTTATTTGCTTTATAACGCTTATGTTTTGATTTAACACACACTTGCAAAAAAAACGGTTACGTATTCATATATGATAAATGTATCGGTTGTTTTACTTACACGCGGATCTTCGAATATATGCATGACTATGTGTAAATGCAAATTTATATCGATACATGTACGTGCAAAGATGCAAAACATTAATAATGTGGCTCTAAAGTATAAAAACAAAAGTCAAATTATGACATAATTCACAAATCTGTACTACGGTAAAATGAATACAAACATTAACTGTAGAATTCGGCTAATCATAAACAAAGAGCGAAGTTAATTATCAACAAGAACTTCTATACCATGAATATACATTAAAATGTTACGTTATCTGTTTCACCGTAGGGAAATGTTGTAATTAGCAAATTGGTTATTCCGTATGATTAATGGTACTGTTTTAGCTTTCAAAAAGAAATGTGGTGTTTTCATCTGCAATGGTTTAGGTTTATTCATTGGCTATGTGTGATACCACTGTCTGTTACTTTACATCTATTTCAAATTCGAGCTAAACTGATGAATGTTTATGGACCGAATGGGTATTTGTTTCGGCCTGTTTTTTGTTTTTGTTTGCAGAAGTTTGACTAGTATTATGTTTATAATATCTACAGCAACTCGGTCGTTGACACCAGTATAGGACAACTTTAATTATCCGAATTTTTACATAAACCCAGTGCCAGATATTTCGGGACCCGCGGAAGTAATATTTCGAAAGAATGGCACCGTTTATACTCTTCAAACGAAAAAAATCCATCTTTTACAATGGTCCAAATAAATGGATACATTTATGTATATCATTCGACCTTGCATAATACGACTTTTTGTTTCGGAAATCTCAATCAATTTTAGACATAAGTATGTTATTGTGCTAGTCAGTTTTATGATGCCAAGCCCAGTATACATTACATTAAAATTGTAACAGGAACAAGCATATGTATAGTTCTACTCAATCGATATAATATAATTAGCATGCGTAAAATGAATGTAGAAAAATGACAATTGAAATTACATTTGTGTATCTAGTATTACGGTGTATGATTTATTACCCACAACAAACTAAACATTAAATATTAATACCAGACAGTATATTACATTGTTTGGATAGTTGCAACTTGAGATCATATTTAGTTTTGTAGAACATTAAGCTAATTATGTCTTATCACGATAATTAATTCTTCCGTAAAATGAGTTAATCATATTGAATTTATCACTCAGTCACATATTGATTTCTTAATTCTGATATTTGTTATTTTCTAAGCAGTAAGCCATGACACGTAGAGAGCTTAACTATCAATCCAATAACAAAAATATTAAAAGGATGGGCACTCTGAATAAACAAAATAGGGATAAACAATAATGTTGTTCTAAAAATCAATTTTTAGCTAGATGTGTAAATATGCTATTGCACTACAATAAATGCATATCTGTTACACTAATATTATATGTATTTCAAAGCAGGGAACTGAAGATTTCGATGTCATGGAAACCATGGATAGATAATGTGATATATCATTAATTAAGCAAAATGCATGTGATGATTATTATGCACTTTTCCAAATTCCCAGTGCGACATTAATTATGAAATATATGTATTTGTTAAGTCAATAAAAGTAATTGATTTTGCTGAAATTAACACAAACATGTACTCAACGTTTGATCGTCGTTGTCGTTCTTTACAAGGATAGACATCTGTATTGGAAGTCAAGAAGGGATATCTACTTGGTTCAGTAGTGAGTTTATTTGGTTTGGTTCAGTGTTGCTGTCGATATTTTTTAACTTCCATTGGAAACGTCACTAGACATCTGAGTAGAGTACTCTAGAGATTCTATAGAATATCTGCATTACAAAATGATTTGATGTTTATTTCAATCTTTTCATTTTAGTTGTGAATCATGTTATTTCATATCAATTATGTTATAGCGGTAAATTACGTCTTTATGGTCTAGCAATAGCTAAAAATGAAACAATATATATATACTCTGTCTATGAGCAAGGTCAGTGGCGGCGTGTTCCATTTTGTTTAATAAAAAGTATGCAACAAATCATGGCACGCCAAAATTACATTTATGTGTTCAACATAGTGTTTTTGTAATTAATGTGGGTTATGAGAAAAACAAAGATTAACTGGAGAAAATTGGTGTGATTTTGGTGTGCAATTACCATTTGGTATCTGCTATTTGACACTATCATGTATTTACAAATTTCCCAAATGGACGATCTACTTTATAGCTGATTGTCTAAGAATGACAAAATTTCTGTTATAACAGTCAATCAATAACTGGTATTTCAAAGCGGAATCTTATTTTTTTAATATGATTCAATAATTGTGCACATAAATTGTGCTTATTGATACTGATGTCGCAACTGTCACGCAAATATTCCATTTCATTTCACTTTCATGAAGAGAGTGTGTATATAGATTGGTGCTAGAAATATTTGTTACCTTTGACCTGTCCTGATCTGTTTTTAGTCACTAGTGAGCTCAATCTTTTTCGTCCGTTCGTCCGTGAAGGTCGTCCGTTATCCGTCCGTCCGTCGTTAACTCAAAAAATGTCAAACCACTGGGCCAAATTGAACCAAACTCTATCGTCACTAGGGGTAGTTTCAAATATTTTCTATGAGGTCAAACAACATGGCCGCTGTTGTAAAAATAGAACATAGGGGGTAAATTGCAGTTTTTGGCCAATAACTCCAGATCAAAAATGTGGGGTATGATCATGTGAGATCTAAGATGCATGCAATATTTGAAAAAAATCGGAAAACTCATTAGTTATAGCCCTTTTTTTGTAAAAAAATTTTGGCATTTTTAATTTTTTAAAAAAAATGTCCAGATAGAGGTCAAGTGTAAATTGCAAAAATGTTCAGCATATCCGACTACCCACCATGAAAATTGAAGACAATCCAAAACGTGTAGGAGTTATTGCCTATTTTTTCAATTTTTATGTTTTTCGTCTTCTAACTCCAAAAACTATGAAAGAAGAGGTTAAATTGATAAAAATATTTGTCATGATGTGGCGACTTCAAAACCGGGAGTTGACCGCCATTTTCAAGGCCGACATCCGGGAAAATTCAACATTGTCAATGAAATTTGGTTTCCAAATAGATATTGATGTTGCCAAAACGTTGTTGAAAATTGTTCCTTGACCGCCATTTTTAGCTCACCTGGCTTTTGGAATTTTGCATCACAAACAGTATGGCGAAAGTTTAACATTGGAGAAAATCATCTTCTCCTCTGAAACCACTGACACATTTTACCAACTTTACAGTGAAATGCAAGGTCCTTTACAAAGACTGCTCATGTTAACTGATCCGTCAAAAATCGCGGGGGCTTAGTTTAACGTATATAGCCAAAAGAAGACTGTGTGCTGCACACACTGCAAAGTTTGTCATTACTCATTCATTCATGAATCCGGTTCCTGAGTTGGAAGAAGAACATTGGATCTGTAAAATACATTTTCATCTTCTCCTCTGAAATTTAACCAAATTTTAGAAGAATATGTATGAAGGTTCTTTACAAAGATTGCTCATTTCGTTCCGATCTGTCATAAACCATGGCCGCCAGGGCTGGGCTTAGTATCATTGACCCTATGGGAAAATCACATTTTCATTTTCTCCTCTGAAACACTGAGTTCAACCAAACTTTAAGGGGAAGGTCCTTTACAAAAATTGCTCGGTTCGTCTGATCATAGGAACAGGCTCTTGAGAGCCTCTTGTTTTGTGAAGGTGCTTATGATCTCCGAACAATATCTAAATATATTGTCTTTGTAGAATTATTCCAGCATGTGTATTTTAATAAGATACATATATAAAAACATCTCAGATACCAAAGTATAAATCTTTAGGTCTTTAAGTCCAGGACACAGATACATATCCGACAGAAATGGACAAACACGGACCTATGGAAACCAAGAAGAAGGTTCAGGTGCCATGGAGGAGTAAGGAATCCCTGTCGACCGATCGCCAACGAAAAGGCAACTCAATATTTCAACAGAGAGAAACTATTCTATTTTACCAACCGTAAAATTTGCGGGATGTTAACATCAAACGCGGGTTTCGTTATCCCTGTGTCAATAATATGTCATTGAGTAATTTACATCTGTATACGAAATTTTTATATGTTGAACACGCCCTGGCCGGATTTGATGAAAAAAACATTTTACCACAAATTGTGGAATGCCGACAGTTTGTAGAAAGACGTCTCCGACATTACAAATATATTGTCGAAAGCAAAATTATTAGAAGATGTAATACATACACACGATGTAATGCTTGTAAACTAGATGTCAGGTAATAAAGCATTACATTAAATTTAAACTCACTACAGTAATAGTTCTTACTTGCCAACACACATACGATAATATCCATTGAGGAATAAAACATTTTACCGTGCAGTTTGTCACAACCGAAAAAAATTATTAGAATCATCCGAATGATAATTAAAAGTCTACTCCGCTCCGCCATTTTATGTGAACCGGACAATTTCAATGCCTTGAATTACGGTAGATTGTAAAATAATGTATAAGCACAGTGAAAACTGAACGAGCTAAAAAGTCTTGTTGAATAAGGAATCCAGGATAATCAAGACTGCTTTAAGTCGCTCTGCATCGGCAATAAACCCAGATAAAGCAATAGAAATGACCCATTTTATATCCCCTTACTTTGATGCACAATCTGCCTAATTTATATGCACTTCCGTTAAAGCTTCAAATCGTGATATCTAGATTTTAGGCTGAAAGACACCATGATCGACATCAAAGAAATGATAAAAAAATTCTAAAGGGGATTCCTTTTGGGGGAAAAACTAGGTTTTACTCATTTGTGTGATTTCGGCGCAGTTCAAACCTATTTTTTTTTCAATTAAACCTATTTTTTCTCTAGTTGATGTGGATGTCTGGGAAACCGCTAGGTTTATCTAAGTAATACTTGGTTTAGCTGATTAATTTGAATTCTAGTGACATTTATAAATAGTCTTGTCGAAAAAATCAAAACAAATACCATTATCAAAGTGTAATAACACTAATTACTTAAAGAAGGGTGGGCGTTTTGTATGCGAAACAAATGTACGTAATCTTCTTAAGACGTGTAACTGCACCAGTTGGGGTTGAAATAGAAAACATATGAAGATATTAAAGGTTCGGATAAAGCAAACGACGAGTTGAGGGATGGACGGACCGATGACATGGGTAAAATGTACCAGGGAAACAACTGGGAATAATTATCATGATTATAACACATAGAAAGAATTTCTATTCAGTATAATGACTTTTGTTTATTGGAACATGTTTTAATTATATCGTCATTTTTTCTTATACATGTATAATAATCTTATTAGTCTTGTTCTAATGTAATTTTATGTAAACTAAAACTTGGGAATAGCATGTATTGGAATAATGGATTTGAAGTATACAATATAAAGGTACCATCATTATGTTGTTGAGTGGCTAATTAAACTTTTCTTCCATGCAAAATGTAAGGTTTTAATATACATTTATAATTGTGAGCTCAAGCACCATGATTTCTAGTTTACTCTCTGTAAGGTTGCCAATTTTGTTGTAACTCATACTGTACTGTAAATCATCATTTCATAGAATATAACGTTCAATATGTGTCTTTGTGTGGGAGTAAAACGAGGACGAAAATAATAAACAGCTTTCAGTTGGATCCATACCAGAAGTAAGGAGCCGTTGCTTAATATTCATGACGACGTCAGATACGAAGTTCATAGACATGCGCATTCGTGTGTTTTAAGTACAATTTAAAAGAATGTTTCTGAGTAAATCTATTCTACATGGGGATTCATGAACTTTATTAATCTGTTTAAAAATATAATATGATGCTAAAGTATGTTGGTAATATAAATGTTTACGTATAGCTGACACCAATCACTCTTTCGGAAAATTTCGTTGTCATTTCCGAAGCAGATGACGTGCTTTTTTCATTTTCATGTAAGCACAAAATATATCGATGAATAATTACATATGTATTCTGTTTTAAACAGTAAATCGTATTCCCAGTTAACTAGTTTGATTAAAATATTCTGAGCAAACTACAATACAAATTTCACTTTATACGCGTTCAAAATCTCATATTAAGAATCTATTGAAATATTTAGATAATACATTTCGAAATATGTTTATCAAAATAAGATATTGGACATAACTGATTTCATAATGATTCGTTACATGTGCTGTGATTATTTTGTTTATTTCAAAGAAATGAACTGGATATTTTTACAATGTAGACAAATAAATTACATCAAATTCTATAATTCTCCTTTCTTCTATTTCATTCATTTAGCAATTTACTAGTAGATTAACAGCTTTTATGACCACATGCTTTTAAAACTATGCATTACGTTGGTGATAAAATGCCTATTTTCGTATTTTACGATGGCAAGGAACCACTGGCATGCAAGGAAATGTACTTTATCAGGGGTATTGAATGGACAACTGCAATATATTACAACATATCTGTAAATGCCATGTCTCTTCACATGGGCATAAATTGTTTAATTCCCTTGTATAATGTTTATCTTTCAAATCAGGATGGATACATAACATGCATCAGCTATTTACAATTTCCATGCACGGAATGCTCACAAAATTCCATGCAATTTTTCTGATTACCTTCTCCTTCTACAGTCTCCATGGCGTATTTTATATATAGTGTGCTTACTAACACTATAAGACAATTTCCCAACGTAAATCTGGTTGCCACTTTTCTTCAGTAATAAGCGTTTCTTATGCTTTGCCGGCTTGTGCAAAACAAGACTTCAGTATAACGTGGATCTGAACCCAAAACAGGTTCCATGGACAGGAAAACACTTTCTATCATCGTGCGATATTACATTAATCAAAATTCCCGAGGAATGATAACATTCATTAAGCATTTCCTTCATTATAATATTCGATTTTCAATTCGCAAGCGTCATGTTAAGTACAAGATTTATAGGTAGTACTATCAAATATCAGATAAAAATCTATCCATTTTTATCTTGCCGAAAATATACAAAATTACATCTTCATCTATGCGCATTCGTTCCAGTAGTTTAACATGAAACTAAAGTACTGTAATTGCAAATAAGTAGCGATACATATTTTGATTATGTAATTTCTTTCTAACATAGATGCAGCATGTTCGGGCATAGGCATATATACATGTGTGTTGACAAAGACTTATTTTTCTAAATATTTAAGACATAACATAGGGATGCTTACTCCTCCATGGCACCTGATCCCACCCCTTGGTTGTCAGAGGTCTGTGTTTGTCCATTTTTACCGGATTTGTATCTATGTCCTGGTCATTCTATTGATTTATACTTTGGTATCTGAGATTTTTTATATATCAAAGATACCAATGAATAAATCTTTAGGATATTCAGGATATACATACAAATCTAATAAAAATGGGCAAACACGGACCTCTGGAAACCAAGAGGTGGGATCAAGTGCCATGAAGAAGTAAGCATCCCCTGTCGATTACGTTTAACAAATAGTATTGCTAATATATTATTAAACTGTGTTAAATAAATTTAAGAGAAATTATATACGGGAGGGCACAGAAATTACTTTCAAATTACTGTAATATTACACAATATCCTTCGAAATAGAGCGACAATATTATAACGGTCCAGCCAAATTTTGACAATCCCCAAACAGAGGCGGATCTAGAAAGTTTTCAATTGGGAGAGACGGGGTGGGCTAGCTTCAGCATCAACACAGTTATAGAAAAAAAATAAGGCTATGCCAAATTACATAAAATATATCCATTTTATTATTCTTTAATTTTTTTTTTTGGGGGGGGGGGTAAAAATTTATAATAAAAATATATTATACCTCCAATGAACTTCATAATCTGTTCATAAAATAAATGATTAATTTATCCAGCTTTGATTCTATGTAGCGTATATAGATATTGTTGTCTTACACTTGACAAAGGCCAAGGGGCCGACATTTTTTGAAAATGTAATATGTTTACTTTTTTCGCAAATCGATACTTCTCCTTGCAGGACATTGAGTTTTATTGGAACATATTTATACATAAACATTTAATAGCACCAGTTTTGAATATGTATAAAAATATGTCTTAGTTTTCATTATAAAACAGTAAAAGGGTCATCTGACTTTGATTTATGTTCAGACAAAGATTGGTTATGGGGCGACAGTTCACCGTTAATCATGAAAATAGAATGGAACGTTGAGCTTAACCCATGGGAAATTTCAGTATCGACATTATTATGGGATGAATTTTGTAGGGAAGTCTACAAACACATCAATCTTCTACAGTAATCTGTGTTTCTAAACATTTAAATTAATTTTTAAACATTCACATTAAAACATAATAGTAGTTTTTTAACTGCTAGTCCATAAACATCAACGACAAAACAACAACAACAACAACAACAATAACAAAGAAATTCATATTTTCAAACTATTCTTATCATTAAAATGGATGCATGTATACGACAATTGCAGAAATGCCATTGACACGAAGAAGAGAAATTGATTTATAACTGAATTTAGATGTGTTTATTTCTAGGTATAATATATTTTGGCTAAGTCTGGCTGACCACTGAAATAATTACAACTACCAATTGAATGTCACTGCCGATGGAATTATTACATTTGCAACGTATTTTGTCTGCGGAAGTGTAAATGCTATTAAATATATAGTACTCTCATGAAAGCGAAAAACGTCCGTAAGATCATTGATCCAGACAATGAAAACTAGATTATATAGTGATATACGATTTTTCCTTATAAAGGTATGAAAAGAGTGTAATTGTTAGAAAATGAAGAAACAAAAACCAATAACGATGATAAACTGAAGTCATAGTATAACACATTCACAGATTTGTTTTCCATACTTTGAAAAATACAAGACGGAGAACTTAAGTATATATATATATATATCTGTGTGTGCGTGTGTGTGTGTGTGTGTGTGTGTAAATAATTATACAGAAATGTAATGTGTTTCATTTGCATATGTTATCACTGTAATAATGTTCTCTAAAGGTGATGGACTCATGACGTATTTTACTTTTCTGTGACGCACTTGACACGTTTACATGATAACATGTCATATACAGGGACTCTACAATTACTTCAGTCATACGAAATCAAATGCATACGACCCGTCTCTTTATTTTAGACAAAGTTTGAAAACTTCTAGCATAATATATATTATGCTTGTTCTTATAACCTATAAAAAGTACAGATTCAATAGTATTACCAATTAAGAGTAATTCTATGTAAAGACCAAAGAATTAAATGGTATGTCACAGAATACGCTCATATTTACTATATATGTTTATTATAGAATACTTAAACATAATATTGATTTTAAAATTGAAAAAAAATATATATTGTTTCTCCTCTTACCCATATAGAAAAAGGCATTTTTGCATAGTTTCAACATTTTATTTTTATTTATCATACAAGATATACAAGATATATAGACAATAACAATAAAAAAATGATTTACATTGAATTTTCACCTAAAGATAGGGGGTTTTATTACAATTAGAAGAAAAACACTTTAATAGAAATTTTAAGATACTTCCTAAAGTTTGATAAGTCAGAACAATATATTATAAAACAGAAGGTATTTTTTTGTTTCTAACAACTTACTCAAAGATATTTTAAGAATTTTCGTATATGCAATTATCCATCATTTAAATCTTCAGAATTTTAAATGACTTTCAAATATTTTAACAACTGTCGAGATATAATATATTTTCATTAGATATTATACCTAAATATACCCCCCCCCCCCCCCCCCTTTTCGAACCGATTTTATAGCATCTCGAAATCTTGATTTTTACACAAAATACTGATTGCCTGATAAAAGACATCTTGAATAATTATATTCAGTTTCTTAGTCAAGAAGCTTCAATTAGTGTAAATTGACCTATCTCAAAATCAGAGCTAATTTTAGGGATATATATTAGCTTTTTTCGTTTCTTAGCTTTCATCAGCCAAAATTACTCTAAAAGTTTGGCTAACTTTTAAGAATTTTCAGAACGTCCTTAATTATAATTGAAAAGATTACTTAAATAAATTAAACTGGGTGAGAAATCCACGATTATTTATTTCTCCGCCGCTAATCGAATCACTATACTCAGGAATCCGAATCTTCATCCGACTATGTAGTTTACTAAATACTAATTATGATTGCTAACGAAAAATAAGTATTTTAGTGTCATTTAATGGTAATTTAGAAGGATGTTACATAAACGATTGTGATATATACTTTACTTAAAGTTTAAGATAACAAATTAACCTAAATCGATATACCTCGAATTCGAATTATAAATTTAGTGTACGTTATGCACGTAAATCGAGTCCAAAAATAATACCTAAATTTTATACTGTGACCTTAAATACCCCAGATATTAATCCGCGTGTACGTTCAGAAATCAGGATTCCGCCGACATTGTCCGACTCTACTTTTTCGAACCACGATTTTTATTAGTGGAAACGGAAAACATCTCGGTAAATCGGGTAGCGATAGATTTGGACGTAAAAAACACAAAATATGGTCTATTTGATTGTGGTTGCATTTGATCTATGTTTATTGCAAGACATCTATGTATCCACATTTATACAATAAGCTGTTATTTCCAATTTTCAGTTTATCTTTTGGCACATAAAGTTGATGTTTCCAAGATTAATTGTAACAAAAAAATTGACCTGTTCGTTTCTCTAATGTTACTCCGCCACTAGAGATAAATCCGATTTCCTATGCTGCTAATTTTTAGCAGAATTTCCCGATTAACCCAAAATACCAACTTTAGTCTTTTTTATATATCGATCTGATTTTTAGTGTGCTTGTCATCTGACAAATATCAAAATCTAGGAAATCGTAATATGGCTATTTCCAAACGAACCATAAATAAATGACCGTTTATTAACGAGGAAGTTTTACTGAAAAAATAAACTCTCATGCAACGATGTCCTTCAAAATTTATATACCATTTCTGACCAAAGTCTTTATTACTTAATGTCCATAGCAAAATTAGAATGTTGGAAAAGGGGTGAGAATAAATCCATGGAAACAATTATATCTTATGTACGTCTTCAGAATCCGCCTGCTAAATCCCGAATATATCACAACTGCGATAAATAAGTAACTCACTATACTCGCGGACGTTCAGTGATGTCATCCCGTCCATTAGCATCTTTTCGATCCGACTATGTAGTATTAAACTAAGGGCGATCATACAAATTATGATTGCTAACGACAAAAATAAGTGATTAATTTCAGTGTTTTATTAAAATGGTATATTTAGAAGGTGGCTGATGTTATGCTAAAACTTAAATAGAATCTATGTGGTATTTAATGTCGTGATAAATGCACAAACTTTATGCTTAATTTTTAAGTATCCCAGCGTAACATCGTTTCGTGCAGGTCACATTACCAGAATAAATCGATCGGGTTCAATACCTCGTTAGGCTTAGTCTCGGTCTACAAAACGTTTCGTCGATTACTTCCGCAATGCGCTTGTAACTAAATTTCCGACATTTTAGTGTGCCAACGATAAGACAAATGTCATTAGTAGTAAATCGATGTCCAAAATAATTTTGTATAATATATGAGGGCTTTTATACTGTGGCGTAAATCGCTGATGTTCTAAAATTCAAACTCAACTTTTAAGTTATATACTATAATTATTGTGTACTTTGAATAAGTATTTTTGAGGAATCCGGGGAAACTAATGGACAATTATTTTGCTTCGATTCCGCCGAATTCAAAGATTATCCGCATTGCAAACGAAGTAATAAACTACCACACTAAGAAACTTTTAGTAGACCGCATAAACTAGGGATGACCACGATTTCAAAGCGGCTGTATTGGTTACAGAGTGATACACTGGGAACGGAAAACATTCAAAATGTTTTGCCGGTTTGACTAATAAATACCACATAGATTCTATTTAAGTTTTAGCACCAAGGTAACAGTCAGCCACTCAATATTTTATTTAAAACAATGAGTGAATTACCGGGACATTTACGTGATAAAAACGATAGATCCCTAAAGGGATTAACTGACGTAAAAATTGAATGCCTTCGCCTCTCCAAACCTATGTATTATTTATAGAGGGCAAAATTATGTAGAGGTCATTTTATTTACGCAAAGTGAAGCGATTTATGGTTGCGTATGTGTAAGGTCAAATTTACATATCTATGCAAAAAAACTTTTATTGCAAGAATACGATTTTTATCGAGAAGGTCAAAAACAAAATTTGTGATCATATATCACACCAGAATTTATTTCATATACGAAGCTGTTCAATCGCACACCGGATTTTTCTTAAAGAGCGTCTCGCCATTTTTGGCTACCAGATGAAGAACAAAATTAACCCGACATTGATGTTGTCCAGACAATATTTCTTAATGGTATTTAATTAGTAAAAAAAAATACCCATTTTGAGAATATGAGATGTTTGCTGTTCGTTTCTACTATTGTTACTAAAGGTCACTAGTTTCTCTAAATGAGAGCGATACTCTTCGTATCATACCATGTATGATTTTTTTTATCGGTTATTAAGAGGCCTGGAATCAATTTCACTAACAAAAATTTGCATTACGGAATTTCCCTGAATACTGTATCAATTTACTGACGTAAAAACTAACAATCAATTTCAAACATGACAGATTAGCTTTTTTAGGGGAAAACTGGATCCTGGCATTTTTACGATACACATTTACAGTAGAAAATATTTTACTACTTTCTATGTTATAACATCCATAAACAGAAATTGTAGATGAAGATAAATCAACAAGTGAATAATTACTGAAATGAAAAAAATTTGCTCCCCTCAAAAAAAAAAAAAGGGGGGGGGGGGAAAACTGACTATAAAATATCATACATATCATTCATGAAATTTTACTTCCGTAATTTTGGTGTTCTACTGATTAAAACATTAGCCTTTTACCTTCTTTGACAATATATTTAACTACTAATCTTATGCCGGTACCGACTTACTTTGCTATGGTAACTATGTGAAGTTTTACTGGAAAAAAATTGTAATTTTGATTCCAAATGTTACTCTCAGGCAAGGCTATCATTGAACTGATAACCATTTTAGCTGCTTTTCAAAATTAGCGATTTTAGGTTTAAACCATGTTATTGGTTGAAAAAGATAAAAAAACAAGGTCTTTATATCTAGAACCTTCCTTGCTTACTCTTAAGATGTCCAGAGAGGCACGGAAAATGTTTACAATTAATATGGTGAATGTTTTCTGGACAAATTGGTCATCAGATTGTCGACTGAAATTTTTCACCATGAACCGATCAACAAAATTCAGGTGTCATATGGAAAAGTTAGAAGTTCTAGAAATTCTCTGAAAAAACTCGACTCTCTCTCATATCTTATCTCTCTCGTCTTCAGTCAATCTCCTCAAATTTAGCGCTTATGTTAATTTTTAGGGTATCTATCTGCGGTCTCACAACTACTGTAATTATGTTTTCGTATGGTGTCTGAATACTTGTTTCACAACTGCGATTTAAAAAATAAGTAACTCAACAATTTAAGTTTGCCATTTGTAATTGCAACAACTCGCGGACGTAAAGGAAAATGTCATCCCAGGTCCATCTAACAAACATCTGTCTGTTTCTTACTTCTGCAGTTTAAATTAAAATTGTTCATAATCCATCCAAAATCGTGTAACTGAAAACAATTTGTAATAACTTTAATATTCATAGGTAAACTATTGAGAGTCTTGTTGAATGTTCGAAAAGCTTTTTTCATCAACATGTATTTACATGTTCACCCTGTTAATTCATTAAGCCATGGATTCTTTGGACATCATTGGTTAAACGAAATTGGCTAATTGTTGCCCCCTGTTTGGTGCATATTTTGAGGGCACAACAAATACGTTTGAAGACTATATTGCTGGTTTGAAAATCACCAAAGGGATTAATATACCAGTGTTATCAGGATTTCGTAAAGTTGTCCCGGTCATTCACTCACCACCAGAATTTGACAAAAATTTGCAAATGTATTGAGTGCACTGAGCCTGTTGTCTCATTCCTTAATGCAAGAAAAGGAAAGAAAATAGAATCTATGTGGTTTATTTATTAGGCAACGTGACTTTATAAAGTTTGCACAAGAAAAAACGGAAAATGATTTTAGCACAATGCACTCATATATTTTTCTCTATACCCAATAAGCGCCTACGAAAAAAAAAAAGCGTATTCTAATCGTTTCGTGCAAGGGTCAGTGGTAAAATTGTTGTAGTTAATATTACCATTGACATTCTAATGGATGGGGCGCTGTTATTTACGTTTTTGTGATTCGGGAAAGGTCGATGTATAAAGGGGAGGGGGGCAACCCTAGACGTTATTGGATTGCTTGGTATCTCAGGTCATTATTAAAAACGATGTTTCGATACATAGTTTCACTAAGGAGTTTACTTTTAAAAATCGTTTTGCAATGCGCTCGCTGTCAAGGCTTTGCCTTGACTTTGCTACTACATCCGGGGACCCGACATATTTTGTTGCGCGAGGCATAAACAAAATGTCACAATCTCATTCCTTTAAAGCGCATTGCGATTTAATAAATTACCCAAACGTTTTGTGAGCCATAACAACTAGGGGTGTTTTTGAAGCGCATTAGTAATGTGTACAGGAAGGTGGGTACCCTGAGATAGAGTAATATAGGAAGAATAAAAAATATGTTGATTTAACTCTACTAATGAATTATATGATTTAAGTTTTTCACCCTCTCATAATGTGGTTTAAAACAATTAAATCGCTATATAAAGTTAAAAAAATTATAAATCCCTTTGGAGGTTTTGTCGTGTTTATTGGGATTTATCCCCAAAGCATGGTAAAACTGTATAATATTTGTCGCCGACAAGGTTTACCTATGTATTTGCCATAGTTGAACTCAATTTCAATTCCCTCATGTTTTCGTGACAATATTTTGTCACTTAGTAGTTTAAGTTATCGTACGGTTGAAGTAAAAGTAGTTTCACAGTTAATCGTATGATTCTTTTCGTGAAATGGACGTAAGAAAGAAATATGAGCAGTCGTAAGATTTGTCTAAATGTAACTGCATAATTCGGCCGTAAAAATACAGCATTGTTTCCTGATACACTGCTTTAAATCATTCCAGAATCTCTGTTACAAAATAAGAAGTCACAAAAAAAACCCCAAAAAAACAAATATTAAAAGATGAAATGAGTATGTTTTTAAACTTTCACTTGCGTTTTTGTTTTTGTTTTGGGAGCATTGTCTCTGAGATAATATATTTTACATTATTGGATAAGTTTAACAAATGGAGAGGAATGGAAAGTGTAAAACTAATTTGCAAAGAACAAAATGGAAAAGATAATGTTATTAGGGTACAGACACAATGTCATATTTGATCGGAGAATTCAGACGTTCTGTTTCAAATTATTTCTAAATAGGTGATCGCCATCCGGGCTAGATATGTGGATTTTAGGTTGTTTGATAGCACATATATGGCATGACAAAATCACAGTAATGAGCTAAATCTATTTTTTTTATCAGTAACTTACATTGAAAAAAGCTCATTTTAATGTCACATTTTGGGATCAGCATAATAGCCTTGTATCCGATTACTGTTTCACTAAATGAATCGTTCGAGAAGGGATGTTGAGTCGTATGTACCACTTATGACGAGCATTTGTTCCATCTTATTTCAGTTATATTTTACTGTGGAATCACGGTTGTGGCCTCTTAAGAACGGATGCTTACTCCCCCCCCCATGGTACCTGATCCGGTATCTTGATTTTCTGAGGTCCGTGTTTGTTCAATATTCACCTCATTTATTTCCGTATCCTGTAAATCTTTTAGATTTATACTATAGCATCTGGTATTTCTATAGTTTAACTAATTATTGTGATTTCGGTGTGTTTATTAGTTAAACCTAGATTATTTCTATTCAACTCTAGTTTAACACACATCAACAGTAGAAATAATTAGGCATAACTGCGCCAAAATCACATCATCTAATTAAACCTAGTTTGTCTCACTTAACTGAGAAATCTCTATAGGCGATGCTGTAAAAATATTGCCAAGAAATGGGATTCTTACATATTAAATCTACATATCTTATAATTGTTGCAAAATTTACGTCAGGTTTCGTAAATCATGAACAGGTTTATAATCCAATTATACAGAGACAAACATAGCATATATTTTAAGGTAATTGCACCACTAACTACTTTATGGTAAGGAATGAAACAAAGCAATTGTATTGACAAAGTCATTTTACAAATTGAAATTTTGTGTACGAATTTTAGAATTGATTTATTTGATATTGTGTATCTGTATTTCAATTACAGTTACAGTTACATGCTATTTAATATATCAATCCTAATGTCTAACATGGGATTTAAAATTGTAAAATATACATCTAACACTAAGAAGATGGATTTATCAGGAAAAAACACAGACATAATTTAGTGATCACATATATACCGTTTTTATGAGAAAGACTTTGAATCCTTCATAATGTTCTAATGAAAAAGTACGAAACTTATGTCTTAACTCAGTTTCAATAGAATGCCTCCAGTTAATATTAGTTTTTCACTGTGTGCTCATCAGAAACATTTAATGGAGAGTACAGCATTTCATATTAGTCAAACATCATTTAATTTGATCTGAAATTTGTCATAGGAGAATTCTAAGTGGTTTGCCGTAAATTGATTTAGAATTTCTGTTACGGAACATAGAATGGATAATTCCAATATAGGTCTATTTGCTTTGTCTTGGTATTTGAGTGGAAATCACTTTCATATTTCGAAACATTTATAAATGTAGATTTGGTTAATGCAGCTAACGATCTGTAGTTGTATGTTATTAAAATAGAATTTAATATTCTCGTGTTTGACCGACAAACATAATAACGATTTATTTTAATAATGATATTAAACGGAAAGTAATTTTACTTCGTTGATGTAAAATAAGATAATATAACGTAATTCAAATATCATGGAGACCAAAGTAAAGGGACATATATTCGTTTTTTATTGTTTATCAATCAAAGTAGTAAAACATGTAAATAAATAAAAAGAAACAGCTAATGCCCCTTTAAATTATAACACTGTCATATATAGGATTTACTGAAACTGTCAAACTGAGCAGAAAACCTTATATTGTGTGACTAGAAATATACTATCTTAAATAAGTCTTAGTATAATATACGATGTGTGATAAAGCATATGTATGAAACATATGTTAATTATGTGTGATAGCAAAAAGGTATTAATATATCTTGTTGAATGATTGCAATGAAATGCGATCTCTCCGACGAACACCTCAGTTCCACTTGGCTGAAAATAAAAATATGATAATTTAGGCGAACGCACTTTTTTCAACTATATTGGTCCTACTGCAAATCAGATCAATTATTCATAATTTGAGATGGATGCTGTCTGTTATTGGTGTATCACCTTCTTAATTGATGAATTCCTTTCAGGCTTATACACCACGGAAGTCAATAGTTACTTTAGTACATGATATTGATCACTGAAAAGTGACAAATTTATATCAATTCCTGCAATATCCATGTTTTAACTATGCCAATGGTACTTTACCGTAATATATCTTGCATTTACGATCAGTGCTGCGTACGGAAAGTGTAAACTTTATCTATTCGTTTTGTAAGCAAACAACAATCTTAATTTTACATTAAATCATAATTATCCACGGTTTGAGTGCAGCGTTTGTTTTTATATGATTTTATCATCAGTGTGTTCTTAGACATGATTCGATGAGTAAAAGCGACACTAGATGTAGATTGACATTTGTTATTGTTACATATGGTTAAGTGAGAGATTATTACACAGATATCTTATATCACTCATATTTTTATATTCTATAAATTACAGATACATAAACAACATCACAAGCTACAGACGTACTTTTATCAAACCAAAATTCGCTTAAAAATACTGGCTTACGATTTGAACACTGGCTTGTGATGTCGATAATCAAGCGCGCATGCGTATGACCAAAAAGCTTTTCAGTAATAACTGAATATGTCTTCTACTTAACGTAAAATTGTGAACAATGGTAATGAATATAAACTATTTCCAAATAAAAGTATATACAATAAAAACTGTCTCAATGCGACATATATAGATACAGTAGATTGGGTATATGTCGGGTTCGTTCTTTCAGTTTGTTTAGAAGAGAGTATTTTTTATCACTGAATGGTTTTCTAATGAGTATCTGTTTGAAGAAAAAGCAAATATAGGCATAAAAACAAAAGTCTGACGGCATATATGGTTCTAAGAAATTTCTGAGAACAGTAAATGGCGTCTGGAAAATAAATTGAGTTACATAACTTCTAACTTAAACACTAGCCTAAGTGTTATGGTTCATAATTGAAATCTTATATAGGAGTGTAAGGTATGTCAGAAAAGAAAATGATGGGTAATAATCTGGTTGTCAAATCCGATGTTTTCCGAACTTTCAAACTCTTACAACAGGTTTGATATTTCCTTTTCCACTCTACATAGCTGTGTTTGATTATGGTTATTCAAATACATGAATAAGATTTGGCGCACTGTATTCTTATTACATAATCCGAACCAAATTAAAACGTTACAGTTTTGCAAAGAAAATGCCAAAACAGATGCTGGGGACGATCATTTCTGTCAACAGAATGGAATTAAAATAGATGCATTCTTCCGAAACATTAAATGACATCATACAAGGCTAATAAATAGCATAACATAAATATATTCCTAATCCGTTTAAGAGGAACCACTGTACAAATGATGGTTCACAGATTTTCCCTCTCTTTTACGGGCAATGGTTTCCTTGTCAACCCCTAGGTTATTGACGAGCTACACGCGATATGACGTCAGAATACAATTCAAGACGTAGATCGTCTTGACATATATCTGTGTAGATCTACATAGACTTAATTTAAGACATGGGGGATAAATCGGCAAGCTTCTGGTTTGTCATTCAAGACTTTTACACTCGGATTGAGATTAATTTGTCTTACCCTCAAGGTAGGGGTGGGTTTTATTAATCTTTTGAGGAGTTTAGAGTTATTTTAGAAGCCTTACGCCACTAACTATAGCGCGTGTAGCTTGTCTATTCCCTTAAGTGTGGACAGAGAAATTTTGGCATAACATAATGATAGATATCACTGTCCAAGATGGATAAAAAAAGATAAAAGATTTGTTAATTGAGTTACATTATTAACGGAAATGAGATAATCAGCAATCACATGTTCAGGGAAACTTGAAACTTATTGAAAGAGCAATACAAAATATGACGTATTTTTACCCATCTTTCTACTTTTATACATCCGATATCCGAATGACTGCTACACACTGTCATACATGACATATTGATATTGTCGATAGAGCTTGAAACATCAAAGTGTCTGACGAAAATACTACTTTGTTCATTCTCGGGAAGATAAGCAATGTTTGTATTAGACATTTTATCAAAATTACATCCTACATGCAGTCTACCAATCGTCGTTATGTTTGTACGACGCTTATACGAAGAGGCAAATAATATACATATAATAATACCGTAGCATCTTGCATGCAAACGACTATCAGTCTGTTTTACGTCTATTGCTGGTCCTATTGTTGTTGTTTTATGTGGAGTCTGTAAAATCCGGATCTGTATTATAAAATGTTAAAGGCAAAGATATATGAAAATATTGACAGAAATATAACATTTCCTATTATTTCAATGCATAATTGATTTGATTGTTATTATTTATACAAACACACACATTTCATAGTCAAATTCTATAATAAATTCATAAGTGACATTCTTTTTAGACACAACATAGGAAATAATTTACATTGGAATAATTATTGTCAAGGTTCCAGCAGGTCAGTTGGAGAGACAGAAAGGGGTCACTTTTGCGAGTTCATGAAATTTGCATTGGGCCTGTCTAAACTGTAGGGAAAGTATAAGACTTTTTCGTGTACACGCCAGTTGAGTGAATGGAATAATCCATGACATTATGGAAAATTAATTGGCACACTGAAGTAATATTTTGATATGCAAATAAGAAAATTACATTGAACTAAAAAGGGACAGTCAGAATTGGGCACAATGTGGAGAGGGCAGGACATATTCTACTATAACTTGCCAACTGGAACATAGATTGAAATATGTTATATAATCGTTTGTATGGAAGCAGTTTCTATGTTCTCAAATTTAAAGAAAAACTCTAAAATACACATACATGTATTTTGAAATTGTTTTGACTTTCAGGTAACTACGGATCTCGAGGGATGCAGAAATTCTCTGAGCTTACACGAGATACTGGCATTTGTATCGCAAGTGATGAAAAGATCGATCGCACTGCTGGTGAAAAGCGTTATATTTCTGTTGTTGAGGCCCTAATGAAGACACGAAAAGCTCGCATAATTGTATGTTTTTGTGAAGGGCAAACTGTTAAAGGTCTCTATAAGGCAACTACTAAAGTCAAAGGAGCTCTAAATCATTTCCTGATAGTTGGAAGGTAAAAAGATAAAATCATTAAATTTAATGTTTTACACGGCAGGTGCAATTTAAATGACCCGATTACATTTTTTTTTTCATTTTTTTCAATCATCAATATTAAACTGTTATATGGAGTAACAGACTTGTAGTACCAGATGGTATCAGTAAGGCTTGAAGCAGGATAACAATATGTCAAAATGTTCATGAATCACAATTTTATTTTATATCGTATGATCAGAACTGTTTTTTATTTGGATTAGAGAACAAATATGTCCATACCTATGAAATTAAGTAACATTATATTTTATTTTGAATGTTTTTTTTAAGCTAAACTCAACATTTTTCAGTGATGTGGTTCCGTCCAGTTTTAATGGTGGTGGAGAAATCCCGATTACCCGAAAAGATACCACCTTCCGAAAATAAACTGACAAACATTCTCACAAAAATCAGCTAGGATTCCAGCGAGACTCGAACCTGCTCTGACCAAGGCCCAGGGCCATAATAATATTTTCATACAAAATGTTTACTCAACTTCAAGATTTTATTCAAATATTGAGAATTTTTTTTTTTCAAATTGGGTAAAGCGGACCATAAAGAAATTTGTCGACAAATTTCTGTCCCAATTGATAAAATATTTAAGTACTGTCTGTAGCTGACTTATGTAATTCTTAACAGCGAAAATGGCCGCCCTTATGTTCGCCTCGAGATAAATAAACGCTAATGTCATTGTCGCCATGTTTAATCCTTTTGCTTTCGAAAACAACGTGTTGTTTGAGCGACATAGGTTTCAGAGACCAACACTTCTTTCATTGTTGCCTTGTTTGGCCATACGACGTTTGTTTACATTAACAATAGGGACAGTGTAAATTTAGTCCGGTAATATAACACATATTATATGTATAAATCACTTGACTTCGGTGATGTATTAACATTTCACAAGACGTTTTAATGTTTTTTAAAAGGTGTATATCTATTCCCCATTTTATTCCACAAAACTTGTTGCCTATTTGATTTTTATGCGTTTTATACTTCTTTGTTGGTTATTAAATAATTATTCATAGATTAGAGTAATAATAATGTTCAAACATCGAAGTTACGTGAATCGGGACATATGTCCTGGGCGAGATTTATACTGCCCCCTGACAATCTTAATTCAATTTAGAAAATTCTGAAGTCGTTTTATGGTTCGTAAGTTTTTATTTTTTACTTTTGAGAGTAAAATTTGTTTCATAATTTTTCTTGTTCATGGCCTCGAGCCCAGACAGAAGTGAGATGCATCATGGTTCAAAGTGTGAACGTCTGACTAGTTGGTTCCGATTTATTTAAAAATTGAAATATCATGTTTACGATTATAACCGCAGCAATATGACACTGCTGTCGTTTGTGTATTGATACACATATTTCATTCCTAAATAAAAGTGACAGATATATACACCTTTCTTTTAACAGATATAAACCCTACACCTCCCTGCTGCTGTTAAATGAATTTCATTATAAAATCACCGTACGTTAAGTAGATGTTTTGAAAATGGTCATAATTAGAATCATTGTTAACAGCATGTTTTACGTCCATATTGTTATTAATTTCTCTATCTGTTTTGTTGTCTATGCGACATTTGCTCCATTAAAACCGATTGAATTACATGGAGAAGATTAATGACACTGTATGTCACTGAATAGCGTTCTCTGTGAGTGACATATGTTTATTCTTGTTATGTTGATAAATTAACTTTGCAGTCCGTAATGTAAAGCTGTCGTACAGTTGAAGGTTAAATAAGTAGCTATTTACTACATTTAGATATATTTATGTGTCTTAATTATCTTTATATTATCTTTACCCTGTTAAATTATCTCCACTATAGTGATGGTTGGGCCGATCGACCGGACGTTGTTAAAGACACAGAGAAAGAAATTGCTGGTGGAATGTCAATCAAGTTATACTCCCCAATGATTAATGATTTTGACGAGTTCTTTCTATCCTTGGATCCGTACAACAACACCAAAAACCCTTGGTTTCAGGAATTCTGGGAGGAAAAATTCAATTGCTATTTTGAAGGCAGTGGAAATCGCCATAAATCCACGAAACGATGCAAAGGTGAAATTTGTGTATGATAGAAATTATTTGTATAATTTGAAGGCGAATTATGTAAGATAAGTTTAAGTGAAATGCTAAGATGAATATGCATTTCGGTACCAGCCTATTATTTCACACTTAAGTAATATTTATTTCATATCATTTTGCACCATTTAAATTTTAAACTTCTCAGAAACTAAGATAGCAATCTTTTTACAGTAGGTTCTGTAAGACGGATTTGGCAAAAACACATTTAGGTTTGTTGTTTTGTAGCTTAAAGTTCTGGGACCTAAATCACATGAATTTAAACACAGAACATTTTCAGACTGAACCAACCGTTTTTAATAAAAATGGGTTGAAAGTTGCACACAGGTGCCATAAAAAGACCAATTACCGCCAGCTGCTTTCTGTTTTAGATAAACGTTTTTCATATAATTGGCCTGATTTGTATATTTGTGGAATCTTGTAAATATTTGTACATATGAGATGACGTCTTTTATTTTCTTTCTAAAGTGGTTTGGAGTGTGTAAATTTCTTGTCATGAAAAGTGCAAGTCATTTTAAGCAAATAGCGACATTTACAGTGCATAGTATAATATGATAGTATATTGACCATTTTTTATACATATTACTTTTTATGAGAATTGAAAAAAATAGATTAGTTGTGACATTTACTTGAAAAAGAAAATCAATATACAGAGTTATGGTATAATGACGATGGTTGATGAATTAAGGATAAACTAGTAAAATATGTTTACTACGGGCAACAACTATACTTTAATTTACAACGAGAATGGAACGTACTTACTATCTGGTTGAATTTATAAAACCGTAGTGAATTAAACGAGACATAGAACCTAAAACTTTGTCAACTTTTTAAAATAAACTCCAAGCCACGAGCTGAAATCGGCGTATGACATGCCGAAAGACTATTTGTTCTCCAGTTAAACCTATTTTTCTCATGTAAGTCTTGGTTTTTTTTCTAGCTAAATGCAAGTTTCGCAAAATTGTGTGTTATAATTTGAATTAAATGCAAAAAGGAAATATATATTTAACTGAAAAGTGTCAAAATCGCATTAATACACAGAGTGATTTTGGCTAACTCCAACCCCAATTTTTCTTTGGTAGTTCACATGATTGCTCATGTCCGTCGTCGTCCGTCGTCCGGTAATCATTTGCATTTTTAACTTCTTCTTCAGAACCACCGAACCAATTGACTTCAAACTTGGTACATATGTTCCTTATGCTTTCCTGACTAACTGCTGTTGTTATTGTTGTTGTTTTTTTTTAGCGGATTTGAAATCCAAGATGGTCGCCCTGGCACCGGATTGGCTGAGACATTTTCAGTTTCTTCTTAGGGACCATTGAATCAATTGCCTTTAAACTTGGTACACACGATCCTTATAATGTTCTGACCAAGTATTATTGTTTTTGGGCATATTCGAAATGGCTGTCTTGGCATCTGATTGGCTGAGGCATTTTATTATGTCTTCTTAAGAACCACTGAATCAATTGACTTCAAACTTGCTACAAATTATCCTTATGAAATCCCTACCATGTGCTGCTACTTATGCTGCTCAAGCCTTTAAAACGCTCAGGCATTACCTCTTGCAAATCATGTGAGCGTCAAGGCCCATGGGCCTCTTGTTAAGATATATATTATAAACACCATTATAATACCAAAGTTATAATGCCCAAGATGATTGTTTTTGTCACTTCATCACTTGAGATTCAATTTAAAATTTATTTTCTAAAGTGAAAGGCCAAATAATATATCTACATGCATAGCCAAATCCGTCTAACAATAACCACTGTAAAAAGATCACTATCTTTACTTTTAAATAATTTAGAATTTAAACAGTATTATCAGTGTGAAATATTACTTTTGTATAAGATTATCAGCAGATACCGAAATACTAGGTATAACGCTTATGTATGTCATCGTGGACTTAAACGGTCCACCAGCAGTAGCAACGATCTAGTGGTTATAAATATTATATACATAATACCAAAGTTATAACGTTTCTGTCAATAAGACTTTATCAGTTATCTATTATTTAGAGTAAAGGGGAAAGGCTTATCATACAAGGCCAAATAGTAAAATCTAAATGCATACCCAAATCTGTCTAAAAGTAACTGTAAAAAGATGACTACCTTAGCTTTTAAAAAAGCATAATTCAAATAATATTATCAGTGCAAAATATTACTTTAGTATACAATTTTCAGCGGGTACTAAAATGCATGTAGGCTTTTTCTAACGAAGAACTAGGGTTTTACACCCTTTTTAATTTTGACGCTGTTAAACCAAGTTTTTCACAATTAAACGTAGTTGTTCTCCAGTCAATGTTGATTGCTAGGAGAAAAAATACGTTTTTACTGAGAAAAAACTATGTTAAACTTACCTAAGTGATATATGGACGTTTAAATACCCTTACATTTTATAAGTATGCGTGTTACAGGTAATGATATTGAGTTTCATTAGCTGCTGTTGACAATCTTAACAAGTAAAATTGAAGAGGTGCCAATCAATATTCAAAACTCAAGTCCATTATAACATGACGAATTAGATGTGCAAATAGTCTCAACATGAAGAACAATTACGAATCCCAAACGGGATAAGACCAGGTGTCCGGACGGAGTCATCGTCTTCTGCTGGCATGCCACACCCGTCGAAATTGTTCCATGGAAACCTTTGTTCGATGATTGGGTCAAATTCGGTAAAAGGTCAAGTTCGATGAAAAGCATGATTGGTGAAACGGAGTCACTGTCTGTGGCCGTGATCCAGAATACTATCTAATATCTCTGAGAGGGGACTTCATAATGTTTAATAAGCTCCCCGTATCGACCATACAACTTCTTAAACGACGACTCCAAGCGTTCAACAACGTAACCTAGTGTAAGTAGTTTATTGGCTCGTCGTTTAGCTTTTAGAATAAAACATTCATAAGAAGAGCATGCCCACTCATAACGTATAAGTTGTGAAATGAAAACGCCATAGGCAGGAGAAGACGGAATATTACTACTTAGAAAAAGAAGGTTTGTGATATGGAAATTGATATGGTCTCGTTTGTTATGGAGGGATGTGTGAGGTTGACCATCTTTTCCAATCGACAGGGGTAAGACAGGAGTAAATCTATCTAAGAAGCAGATGTGTTGCTCTCTGTCGTCTCATTGATCTCTAGCTCAACAGAATACATCTGACCGAGGTAATTCTGAAATTCTGAATTATTTATGGACAGAAAATCGTCGATATACCTGTAAGTAAAATTGAGCCGGCATGCTAACTGTTTGTTTCCTTTGGAGAGCAGAGACTGTATACATTCCGCTTCATATGAATACAAAAAATATGTCAGGCAAGAGAGGTGCACAGTTGGTACCCATTGGAATGCCGACAATCTGTTGGAAATCTTTTCCCACAAAAACCACGAAGATCATGTCTACTAGAAACCCCGGCATCTTGATAATATCGTCTTCAGTGTACTTGATATAAGGTTCTTCATGACCTAACACCAAGTATTTATATCTGCGATTTCCATTTTTGTATACAACAGAGTTTTGTATAATGGATGTTAATCTGTTTTTGAGTTTTTGTTGAGGGATTGTTGTGTAAAGGGTCGAAAAATCAAATGACTTGATGTTTGTAATATCATTGGACGGTGGAATGCAATATAGTCTCGAATAAAATCGTTAGAACTTTGTAATCGTTAATAAATTTTTGCAATTCGCTTGTTAAATTGTCAAATCATATAATATATCTGATAAAATTCACTTTCAGGAAATGAAAAACGTTCTGTTGGTGACAAGTTTGTTCAGGATTCAAAATTGGGATTCGTTGTAAATGCAATTTACACTATGGCCTACGCTCTCCATAATATGCACAGGGACATATGTGGTGGAATTCCCGGAATGTGTCCTGAGATGACCCCAGTGGAAGGAAGCATTTACCTAGATTATCTTCTTAATGTGTCCATGATAACATACAGTCAAGACGAATTGGTTTTTGATGACAATGGCGATCCAACAGCACGGTAATATGAATCATAAATTAAATATTTTCCTTTTATTTTATGATGAATCTAACTTTGCCGTATGTAAAATAACTTATTTGTAGTTCTGCTAAGCTAAGAGATAAGTAAAATGAAGAATTCTAAGTCCATTAGAAGACGGTAAGGTGGACTGACAGGGGACCTTTAGATTTTCTTGTACAATTTCTCTTTTTAGATATGATATAATGAACTACCAAAGATTTGTTGACGAATTCGGAAATGTATCCTATGGCTATGCCAGGGTAGGTTCGTGGAAGACAGGCATTTTGTCAATAAATGACTCTATCGTCTATTGGCCAAAAACTGGACGTGGAAAGAGTATCCGTTCAGTATGCAGTGATCCGTGTCCTAAGGGATCCGTTAAGGTGAGATGTTATATACGCTGACAATGTTTTATTCAGTTTTTATTTTTTAATTAATTTGTTTATTTAATTATTTGGTTGTTACACACTTTTTAATAAATGATATGATTTTCAGTCATCTGAATATTTATTTACTTTAAATATAATACTAATGGTAATAGCAAAGACAACCAAGAGTTCGAAACTGGGATGACATGAATGCACAGCTTATTCACTGCTTAGATTGATAAGTAATACAAAAAAGATAAACATAAGCATATACATTCTTACATTCCAATATATTTTGTGACAATTGCTTGAGAAATCCATTTTGACAATTAGTCACTTCACAATCAATGTATTCAACTTTACTCTTTGTATATGCATATCACACTGAACCCGACTTTATTTTCACAACATGTATAGGAATACAAAACTATATTTGCTATGACTGTGTACAGCTCTTATTTGTCAC
Organism: Atrina japonica; assembly: GCA_030159075.1. Classification (NCBI taxonomy): domain Eukaryota; kingdom Metazoa; phylum Mollusca; class Bivalvia; order Pterioida; family Pinnidae; genus Atrina; species Atrina japonica. The sequence goes on along the minus strand of BROG01000340.1, from coordinate 613,785 downwards.
TGTACATCAAGTACAAGGGGAAAAAGTACAACAAATTTAACTTATATGCATGTTTATACATCTATAAAGTATATATTCAGTTATCGTGGGTTCTACTGCCGTATACGTTTTGAAGCTTTAGATGTATATATTCATTGCGTATTTGATTTTTTTCTAATTATTTCTGCATTTTTTGTTGCATTCCCGGCAAGTCTTTACACTATGACCGAGCCAGTTTTTTTGTCTTTAAAGTTGTGTTGTCTGTCAAGTATTTTAATATCAAAGTATGCATCGAGTATGAAAAATATCAATATAATTCATTTAGATAAGGACTGACTTTGTACCATATTTGTCGCGCAACAACACGGGCGGTTTCAAATAACGACCAATGCACGAACATGATGCATTGACTTGATGAAAGCTACGAGGTACAAGCAATTTAAACTAGAAGCAATATTAAATGTTGGGAAATTTGAATCCATCACCTTAATAATATCCTAATTGACGCAGTGATTACTTTAGAGGGAAACATATGTAGGAGTTGTGTGCATGGAATATATTTATTACACAGAATTGACGTCATTCACTTTGATATACGGCATTCACATCTCGACATTTCACATATTGATATCTAATTTATAGTATTTGAATGAAAGCAATTTCCTTTACTCGTGTAAGCTTTCAGAAATTATAAATCTCTTGATTCGTCGGTTAAGGAGAATTGGCAAAATGCAAACCCTAGATCTAACCATTAACAAATGTCGTCGAACTCTGTACCTTCAAGGTATTTTACATGTTATTTAAAAAAACCTTGGGTTTAGAACGTAATTTCAAACAGATACAGCGTAAGCTTATAAATCATGTATTCATTGTTTCAAATAGTTGATACTGAAACAAAATATAAAATTTCAATAGATGGTCACTATTCTTTGTTATTAGTGCGTGTTACGATTAGCAGCAAAGGTTATTTTTGCAGTCACAGGAATCGATTATTTCATTTATCCATGGTTTTACATCAAGGTAAAATTGAAATGAAATATGCAATACAAGGCCGTTGATTTATTTCTATCAACATGTTGTGTAGTGTTACGAACGATTGAAATCTACATTTTGCATAATTAAAATATATCTATTTGAGGTAGCTCATTTTACATCGATTATCGAATGTTCTGAAAAAACACTGCAAGGTTCTGCATTAATTAAGAAATTTATATTCGTCAACGCACTATTTATATTTCAGTACATAGAAGGGAATAAGAAATGTTGTTGGTCCTGTATTCCATGTAAAGAAAATGAGATCATGTTAGATGCAACAAATTGCAAAAAGTGCAGCAAGGGTTGGTGGCCAAACGAAGAAATAACTGGTTTGTTTGGAATTATTCAGTATTTTCTTAAGTGATATAGATCAAACACTAAAAGAGATATTGTTTAAAATGGGGTCAATCTGTACGCCCTGACTCTACAGATAATGTGTTTTCCAACTTATATCACCATTCGATTATCCATTGTTTGTTATATGGCCTAATACATTAATTGTACTTTGGATTTTTCATAATTTAGTAACTTTTAGCATTCCATTTCATTGATAGAAATCATTACCAAACTGCTTAAACTACGGTAGTCAACTCTCTTTGATGCTTTGTAATATCTTGGGATATCGAAATTCTTAGGAGAGTTCACTCCAGTATATTAAAATGTATGAATAATGTGTGGGGAAACGGTTTCTATCGTTATGTAGGACCAATAGTGTTAAAACTTAACTTTGATATGTGACATAAATTTAGTTATTGTAATAGTGAAAATACATCAGGAGGGGTATTTACAGAAACCGATGAAAAGAGCATTTTCTATTTCAAAAATAGTATACTGGAACAATATGTTATTTCAAAAACACCCATTCATTCATCAGCCAAGACCCTCTTCACAGGTACATATGTCGATTAGAAACTTAGTAGATCATTTTGACTACACGTTTCGACTTCCACTATTTGTGATTATATTATAAAATAACGATAAATATGCATTTTCTTTTCATATAGAATATGAATATCAATTTATTTTTCAGCTTGCAAAATGATCAGAGTCGAATACTTGAGTTGGTTTGATAACGAAGCAATGATGGCAATAGGTCTGGCATGTGTTGGTATATTTGTAACGCTTTGGATAGGAGCCATATTCTTACGTCATCATAATACGCCGGTTGTGAAGGCATCGACAAGAGAATTAAGTTATATTATCATGATCGGTATTATCATGTCCTATTCTTCAAATTTTGTACTTGTGGCAAAACCTACAATAGTTACTTGCTACTTTACAAGGATTCTCCCATGGTTATCATTTGCTTTGATATATGGGGCTCTTGTCACAAAAACCAATCGTATTGCAAGGATTTTGGAGGGCACCAAGAAAATAATTACAAAGAAACCACGTTTTATGAGTGCATCTGCACAAGTTATTATTACATGCATCCTGGTTGGAATCGAGTGTGCAATTATAACCGTTATGTTGATAATAGAACCAGCAGATTCTAAATTGGATTACCCGACAACAAAACGCGTAAGACTGATATGCAACACAACAACATTAGGCATAGTTGTTCCTCTAGGATTCGACCTTGTTTTGATTGTTATGTGTACGCTGTATGCTATAAAGACACGAAACTTACCGGAAAATTTTAACGAAGCAAAATTCATTGGGTTTACAATGTATACCACTTGTGTTATTTGGTTAGGATTTTTTGCAATATATTTTGGAAGTGAACCAAGAGTCCTTACCATGTCAATTTCAGTAAGTCTCTGTGCATCTGTAGCACTCGTTCTTCTGTTCTTTCCTAAAGTGTATGTAATTGTATGGGCCCCAGAGAAAAACACACGCAGTGCGTTTACAACATCAAAAGATGTACGCTGTCACATTGGTTCCATGTCCTTTCCATCTGACAACAGTGTTGATCATGCAAAGTAAGTAGATTCTTAAGTCATACTCTTACATGAAATATTGATCTAAATTCGTTAAATTTGTTACGCTTTGAAAAGACAATATACATGTAATGAAACAATAAAAGATAGGCAGAGATTTAAACCTAAAGAATGGTATTTCAAATTGTATGTACATCTGTGTAATTAAAATCATAGTTCAATATTATTTTAAAAGGTGAATCTATCATTTCAAAAATAGATATATCTCAAATAGTCACGATATATACCACAGTGTCATTTTCCGAACTAAATGCTGTTGGATGTTATTCCTAATCTACTTTTTTATTATAGGGACAAAAGATTGTTCGATTCCTCAGGAAATCTTATTAAGAAAAAGCTTAAATTTGGAAAACTGAAGCATGTTCCGAAAGAAAATATCCACAACCGTCGTCAAACATCATCATTACCTCCAAGTATGAAACTAAACCGACAAAATTCCACACACGTCTCAGCTAAATCATCTGGAAACAACAAGTTCCCTTGGAAAAAGAAAGATGCAGCTCGTTCCGAAGATGAGGATGATAGACTTAGTACAATTAGTTCAAAAGAGGAATCCAGAAACGGAAGTGAAAGACGCAAAACAAAATCTTCTTCATATCAACAAGACTCGGAATGCCAAACAGACGAGACTCTGTTTAAGAAATATATTTCAAAATCATATTTACGTAAGCGAAAAAGGAGTAATTTATCAAAGAAATCTAATTCCGAAAGTAATTCCAGAGATGAATCGGAAAGTTCTATTAATAGTGACGATATATTTTTATCACTACCTCTACCCGAGGCTGGAGATAATCGTGGTATGTATAAGTTGTCGCCGCGACACTCCGATAGAAGTCCGTTACTGAAAAAGGGCGATTCTGATGTTATTGATGACGTTGAAGAAAATAATGGATTCCATTACAGGAATAATTCCCCGTATGATCTTATTACAGATTTGAAAAATGCCAAGGCGTCTCGTGATAAAGAGTCGTCATTCTATGCCCCAATTCTTCATCAAAATAATGTTTTCCCAAAATATAAATCTAACGGCGATAGTTATTTACGCAACACAACAAATGTGTCTGGTAACGGAACTTGCGTCGATCGCAATGGCTCTTGTGGTCGATCTGTTCAAGAATGTCAAGGAACAAATGCAAGAAGCATTGAGAATGGCCCGCTTATTGTTTTTAATGATCAGCAATACCTTCAAAGTAAACCTTGTGAAGATAGTTTACATGACAACGAATTAAAACGTAATAAACGTAGCAGAGAATTACGGCACAGTTCATCTCCGACGAGGGAAACATTTACAGCGGAAATTAATGATTGTGCTTTAGGTATTAATCATGAATCAGGTTTGACAGACTGTGAATCATATCCTGTAGGAATTGATCTGTATCGGAAGGATCCCAAACTAAAGACATTCTCCCCATCCACATTTTCACAATGTCATAACGATGACTGCGATACAAAACAGACAGGGCAGGATATAAATTCAGATAATTGGCTTGCTTGTCCAAAGACAAATCCTATATCTCTCCCGGATGATTCGTTTGAATCAGGGTTAGACAGAATCGAAGAGGAGGAGGTATCAATGATGTCGTTTAGGGATTATATGAAAAATCGCGGCATCGATATCGATATTTCATCGATACAATCAAGCGAAGTTTAACGAATTTATTTCATTTGAATATTGCTTGATCATTTTTATAAGACAAATATTGGGAATCATATCATAGAAAACACCTTGATTTGATGGATTTGATAGTGAAAGAAAATATTGAAAAAATTGCTATAATGTATAGAATTGATAAATGAAAAATTAGAATAGTTTGTCTTTGGAAAATCAAATATCCACATGTAGTATAGCAATATCACAAGAGTCGATACTTCGTATACAATATTAGTGATTTAAATTTAAAATCAAAATCTTGAGGTTCATAGAATCATTTCATGTCTATTTCATGTATATCATTGCCATAAATGATTGATATTCGACTCTTTAAAATGACATTTTCCTAATCAGTTTCACATGAACGGTACATCATTATCGATAAAAAAATCCTATGAATAATCTGGTTTACTGTAAATGATTTAATACTTCAGCTAACATGCAATTTATCGTGTTTCTAACACTCCTTAGCACCTAGGTGTTTTAGGTATTTATTTTCTTTTGATCAATTTATTGTGGTCTGGGCAAACGAGAATTGTCGATTTCTTATGTAACGTATTCTGTTTATCACTTTGATGTTAAGTATACACATTTTTACACACTTTTAGAAAACTGTAGAGGATATCAAATTTGCACGTATGATCGGAACATTATTACAAATCTCTGATACATCCTGCAGTAAAATTATGAGAATATAATTTTGGTCAACTGCGCTCGAGATAAAAGGTATATGAAACAAATATCGTAATAAAATCTTCTGGATATTTAAAAAAAAATTAGAATGTATCACAAGAAGGGCATTTGATGAATTATTTGTCCCTATCGTATGCTGCCATTGACAAAATTCGACATTAGGTGCAATTGCACACTATAGAAACTATTAAAACTACTTTATCTGCTGGCATACTTTTTATTACGTTAGTTAATTCATATTCACAGAGATGACCATAACTAAGCATTTTAGCCCTTTGCGCTTAACATTGCGCAGGTTCATATAGGCACAGGGCTGACGCCTTATTGTCTGGGCGATGTTCACAATCACAGGAGAGAAATTGATAATTACACAAATGACACTTATATTGATATGATTAAAAGCTTAAAAATGAATTTAACTTCAGTACATCTGTACTTTTACACGACGTCAGAAATAAATGTTCCGTTGGTAACTAAGTAATTTGGAATTATTTTGATAAAATATTGTATTTATTGTTTATTTCTTACGTCTTTGTTGTCAACGTAAAAATTATTGTAGAATGTTTCAAAATACATTTAAATGCGTAAGGGTGGATATCTCCCAATACCGTCGATATTAATTTTGGAAAAATGCAGATATTATCCCAGTTAAAATCTTGGTTGGTTACTTGATGATATGTTTTAATATTTGACAGATCAAGGATTTATACATACTATATAAAATTCCAGCAAAAATACTGTAGCAAGCAATTTTGTCCGTCAACTTTAAATAATTTTGGTTGGAAAGGCGAGTTTATATCAAGAAGAACCTGTAGAATTGCTATCATAAGTGTTTACAATCGGATGGGTCGACGAACCAAACACAAATATTATTTAAATGTGCTGACAAATATAAAAAATATAATCCAGTATAATCCAGGATGGTATAAAAGAGCATGTTTTTTATAATAAGTTATTACAGAGTTTTGTAAAACTGTATTCAATTTTAAAGACTCGAACCTTTTTAAAATTTAACAATGTTATAACCCAACTTAGAGAAAGTGTCGTTATTGTATTGCTGTAAATCGTTTAGGAAATCATTTAGCTAACAATTAAAAAACGGAACCTTAATGTAAATCTACGACAAACAGACTTACTGATATATATTATATGTACACATTATATCACGTGCGGGCTGACTACTGGTTTGACTATTGTTGTTGTGAAATTGCCATTCCTTGTTTCTTCATCACATCACACTACGCACAATCCAGTTCTAGTTTAATTTATTGGGAGATTCCCCTGTTTCCAAAAATGCACACCTGTTTTGTGTTTTCGGACAATGGCGTTTGTTTAAGAACGTGAGTCCACTAGTTTTATAGGGTTAAGTTTCTATTTTTATCAAAGTTTAAATCCAAAAATGGTTTTGACGTTTTACATTCTTACCTTTGTGACACTGTATGTAAATATTAATATAAAATCGTTGTGGCATTTTAATAATATCTTACAATATAACGTTTACAATTGGAGACGAACATTGTTTTCTATTATTTCGATTAATACACTTACGCGTCATATAACAGGAAGTTAATCTATTACCCTTTTATGTAGTTTTACTATATAATTAATTTGGATATCTATCTAGAATAAGCTTCTAGTTCATTTATATGTTATGTCCATTGGTAAAACAGTGATGGTGGTTAACGATAATAATAGTAACAGCAAAAACAACAACAACAACAACAACAACAACGATAATAATAATAATAATAATAATAATAATATTAATAATAATGATGATGATGATGATGAATGGTGACGATGATAACGATGATGACAACGATGATGATGATGATGATGATGGTGCTGGTGATGATGAATATGATGATGATAATGTTGGTGATACTCATTGATATTTGATCCTCCTCCTTCTCTTCCTCCTCCTCCTCCTCATCATCATCATCATCAATATCATCATCAATATCATCATCAATTTTATTATTATTATTATTATTATTATTATTATTATTATTATTATTATTATTATTATTATTATTATAAGCTTTCTATGAAAGTTATAATTCTTAAAAAAGCACTCTGAGTAAAAAATGAAAATTTCAGTATTTATAGAACAACATTGAAAACCCGATCAAATACGGTGTAGAATTTTCGAGAATTCAGCAACTGCAAATCTCACCTTTAAGAATGGGTCAAGTAACCAAAAGGGGCGGATCTTTGTGTGACGTCACAGTACGGACTCCGGTTGCTTCACTATAGACCCTTTCGCGATAACTGCGGTCCTGTGACTTCGAGTGGCAAAATGATACAGATACCCGCTAAAACATAGACGTAGTTATAGTAACTGATTGTTTCGTGTCACCATTTTCCGAGAATCTTGATCATTTTGCCACACAAAATTACAGGACTGCAGTGACCGTGAAGGGGTCTATAGGCTTAGTATCAGCGGTGCCTCAGGCGTTGAGGGCAATTCATTAACATGCTGGTTTATTGAGTGAATATACCGTTGTGTACCCTAAAAGAGGAATAATTATTTTTGAATGTCGTAGTCGTGGTTTTTGGGTGGTTTTTAATTGATAGATAAGACGGGATTAAGTTGTTAACTTTCCTTTGTTATGCAGCGTATTCTACATAGAGGAATCAAGCTTTTGTATTTATGAGTCTATCCTTTTGTCTGTGTAAACTAGTATAAAAATCCTCCACGGAGAAGAAATAATTAAGGTATGATAAACTTTACGGAAATAAATTATAAAAACAAAATACTGTAGAACTTGAATATAACGAACTCGGTTTGTACGAATCATGCACACAACGAATCAATACATAATCCCCGGCTACACGACTATATATATATATATATATTCTTAGTTGAAAAACAACGAATGTCTGTATTTCTGTATTTCGTCTGACACATATGGCACATTTAAAATGATATACATTAGTTTATTATCTAAAACCAAATTAAAAAAAAGAAATGCATATAGGATTAATTTATCAATCATTTGTCAAACTTGTCATCATCATATCTATTAATACAGTGATCGTAGTGAATAGACTATAACGACTGATTTATTTGGGTTACCACGGCAAAAGCCATTCGTAGGTCTTCCAGAGACGTCACAGGATAACAATCCAGTACACAGGAGTTGGCATAAAAGCTTAATTAGTTTTCCGAAAGCATGTAAAATCACACACTTTGGGGGTCAATATCTCGAGAACGCGCCTTTCGATTTTTATCAGGTTTTCGTCGTTGTTCTTAGAATGATGAGTTCTATAGATACAGAAATTATCATTTTTCACCCAGAGTTCTCTTTATTATTATAAACTCATCAGATGTTAATCTTATACTAAAGTAATTTTTGGCACTGTTAACTCCATTTAAATTCAAATAATTTTCTAAAGCTAAGATAGTCATTTTTTTTTACAGTGGTTACTCTTAGACGGATTTCGGCTATATTATTTAGATATTATTAGTGAGGTATTATTTGGCCTTGTATAATACCTCTTTCTCTTTAGAAAAAACACATACTTTTCAAATTGGAGCTCAACTGATGAAGTCTAATTGACAGAAACGATATAGTCTTGAGTATTATAACTTTGGTATTATGTTTATAATGTTTCTAAGATGATCATCAATTTTGTTATCTTAATTCATTGCAAAATATCAATCTGTGAATTAAGGATAGCTTTGCATACCAACTATAAACTACAACTACAACTACAACCAACAAAGCGCACTACTTACTTGCTTTCATTCATAATTAAATGTGTTGGCATTGAAACTTAGTTGGCGTCGTTCTGGATGAGAACCGCTCTACTTACATTTTATTATGCTTTGTACCTTGAATTGTAATAATTGATTCGGTCACTTTTTACAAGTGTATAAGAATCAAACGAAAATAAGTAGTGTAGACTTGAATAGTGTTTTATCTTTTACATAAATAATTCTAACAAAATTCATATTGCATTAAATATATATATATATATATATATATATATATATATATATATATATATATATATATATATATATATATATATATATATATATATATATATATATATATTACAAGATATAACATCTTTATTTAATTGTTGATTTTTTACTTTACGCCTATTGTTGTTTTAATTGCACATTTATGTCTTTCATATTAAAATGATCAGAAACTTGTTTTATTGACTTATATATATATAACATTATAAGCAATACGTAAACGGAAATAAATAGTTCCATCGTTATCAATGTACAATAGTATCAACGTCTTAAACATCATCATCAGGAGCCATACCATTATTCTAATCAGCAAGAACAGGGTACTACAGATGCGTTTCGCAGTCAGTAATCAGGAAAACCATATTAAGTTATTAGCTTTGGTTTACATAGGTTAATAATAAATTTATCCTTGTAATTCAGTCAGGATCATTTCTGGAAACTTTAATTTTTCCAACTTCGAATACAGTTTTGAAGGTGTGTTACTGACTTAATATAATTTCACACTAACAAGAAATGCATTTAAAATAGATTAATTTAATACAAATGAAGGAGCTTAGAAAAGTAAAACAATTTTTATCAACTTAGTTTTAGTGAGAATTCGAACTCATCCATATTTAAAAAAAAAATAATAAACCGAGAATTGAATTGGCGTGACGATAAAAGGATAATATTGGCATCTAAATCCCATATGTATCTTTGCTAATAGAATATCAATGATGTAACACCATCGGGCGTTTTACTTATGTTGCTTCCAAAACAATTTAGTATCCTACACCATAGTTTTGGAATAAATGTGTTTTCTGTTATCTACATTCCAATTTATAGGTCACTGAACTAATTTTTTTAAATGAACTGCTTAATTTATATACAGAATCATTTGTTTTTCCAATCACATCTAGAGTTAGCTGTAAAAAGAGCACAATTATTTTATCAAAAGCTATACGCACTGCATAGAATGTGTTTGTGTGGACGACAACTAGAGGTTAAGAATCTTAGAGCTTTTAAGTTTTAATCCAGAACGGACAAGATATAATACATAATAGGAAGTGTTATATTTCAAATGTGACTTTGACAAATTACCTTCTTTCCAAAATGTATTTCGGCCTATATCCGGCACGACAAAAATGAAGCAAAAATCATGTACAGGATATATAATAGAAGGAAAACTTATATTGAGAATGTTTTTACAAACATGCCACAAACTATAAAAGTATATGATAAATAATACGAACGTCTTCTTACACAAATGTATCTGAACAGTTACAATAAAGTAACAGTTTGGAATACTTTTTATATCCCAATAGCTTAGTAAGATACCCCTGATAGCGAGACAATGACAAACACGTCGGGTCTATGAATCGAATTAAATAAATGTCAAATGATTGGTTTGATAAAGTGAAAACAGATGAAAACTTTTAAGTAGCAGTAAAATTTAACTTGCAAAACAATGAGTAATAAACAAAACGGTTTTGAAAAATCTATCAAGGAATATGGTAACGTTACACAGAATTGATTCAGCATGAATTTAATAGATGCCAGTGCCGGTATAAGTATTTACCCAATTCTATGGCAATGCAGATGTCTATGTAATAGATGTATAACAAACAAATGCAATGAAAAACCATAACATTATGACAATTAAAATGATTATCCTGATCATAATCCTCCTCCTCATCTTTGTCGTCATCATCATCATCATCATCATCATCATCATCGTCGTCGTCGTTATCGTCATCACAACCTTCTAATTATACTAATTAAATACAGTATACTGTTATCCCAGTGACTTTTGATGTAACAGTAGATACAAAATCAACAACATTTTAATTCTATTTTCCGAAGTTTGTCAAAACTGATTAGGTCGAAAATAACAGTGATACAATTCGCAATACCGATAGCATCGCTTTACTGTTCGCAAAATACATTTCAAATAATGACCATTGATGTTACACCAAAAAGCGGGAGATACAATTTGATTTGTAACATAACCGAAATTGACAGCATACGAAAGAAATTTCTATATGTCAAAAGAATTATCTAAATACACAAAAAGAAAAACTTCTTTTTGACTCAGAATCAATATGTTTCATTAGTAGGTTCTATTCCTGAGGTGTATGATCTCTGAATGAAATAAGATTATTCTTCTTTAGCTATACGCCATATGTCAATATGGTATAGACACCATACATCATGTGTGACAAGTTTACACAAGGGATAAAACGATGTGTGAAGAAAGTGAGTATTACTAAAATACACAGATAAAATTGTTACCTATCGTTACATATAGGTACTTTAGTTTCAAATGCCATATATATATATATATATATATATATATATATATATATATATATATATATATATATATATATATATATATATATATATATATATATATATATATAGTGTGTTTGTGTGTATGTGTGTGTGTGTGTGTGTGTGTGTTTGTGTGTAATATAGGGCCTACATCTATTATTATTTTGCATTTCTAAATTTTTTACGAAGTTCCTGAGTATATATAATATAATATATTATATTCGTTGTCTGGGCAAGGGCATACTGTTTTTTTTTTTGGAAATTTCTACCAGATAAACATTGAAATTCTCAAATACAAGATTCTAATGCTTTCAAATAAATATCATTACTTACATATCAAAACAATTGACAAATTCTGATATAATGTGTAAAATTGACAGTATCCCTGAAATATATCATATAATCGAATGTTCACCTGTTAAATGAGGATAACTGCAGTCACTTGCTAAGACTTTAACAATCACCCAACGCCAAGTAACAATATTCATACACACTCAGATACACGTACATAGATACATGGAAAGAACAGTCATACGAAATGCATAACGCATCAGGAAATAAATCATGGTGTCCGGGTAGCGCATTGGCTTGATCACTTAATTTTAAGGACAACCCGGTTATATAATTTGGTTTAACTGGTTTGCCAATCGTTGTAAAATCAATAAAGTTTAAACTTAAAACTAACCGTAAACGATTACCAATGAAATCACATTATGCGAGGAATCATGGGTGTTGAATGTCGCAATAAGCGCCGAATTACATAATAGAACAACAACGAACAGTAGAATTATTTGCATTTCTAATGTCTGTTTTGGTTCCTATTTAATCCTCACGGGGTACTGATTGTAATCCATGTTCCAGAATCAAGACTAATACATTGAATTATGTTGGTTGTTATCAGTATAAATTGCGTTATATCCATCCGACGTGTGTTCAAGTTACATAATCTTAGAAATTGTGCGTCATTCGATATCGTCTGCCTTTCTAAAAAATACTCTTAAGTATGAAAGTTTTATTTCCTTTTCAATGCAACTTTCAGCTAACTTTTTATCGGAACGAGTGTTCAAATCCCCAGTCAGATGCAAATAAATGGTTTGAGCATGAAAATGATATTTCTTTACAAAATATCAAATTCCATCTTATATATATACTACGCAAGAAAGGTAAAGGTCAAGGGTTTACAACGTACAGGGATTGATAAATGTGAGAATATTGTGTTATCTTATTAATTTCAGTATTTCCGTTTAATCGTAGATGACCCGGTTAACAGCTGAATTTGATTTTGTCAATTGGCCTTTTGCAAGTTGTTTCGCTCCGTGACGGTTCGTCTTAATAATTTGCAGGTTAGGACAACATCGTTCTCGGCGAGGCAGTTTATCGTATATATGACATGCAACATGGGTATCAAGCAATGCAAGGTAGGTGCGGAATTTGAAAACGCCGTACAGAACAGAGATGGCACCTGTGATATTTCAATGATAGAAAAATTATTTGTTTAAACTTTATTTTTCTTTATTTCTCCTAAATACTATCTACTTATTGGTTAACAAGATCCCAGTATCGACCATAAAACTTCTTAAACGAAGATTCCAAGCGTTCAATAACGTAATCTTGTTTAGGAGTTTATTGAAGAGTCGTTTCACTCTCAGGAAAATACATCAATACGAATTTGCCCTAACGTTTAACTTGTGAAATGGAAACGCTATAGGCAGGAACAGATGGAATATCACTACTTAGAAACGGGAAGTTCGTGATATGGGAATTGAAATCGTCGCGTTTGTAATAAACAGAGGTGTAAAGTAGACTCACCTTTCCAAACGACAGGATTAAATCTAGGTATAAAGCAGATGTGATGCCCTCTTTCGTTTCATTGATCTCAAGCTCAACAGGATATATCTGGCCGAGGTAATTATGAAATTCTGAATTATTTATCGACAAGACTTCTTCGATATACCTGTAAGTAAAAATGAACCGAGATGCTAACTGTTTGTTTCCTTTGGATAGCAGATATTGTATAAATTCCGCTTCATATGAAAACATAAGTATGTCAGCAAAGAGAAGTGCACCATTGGTACCCATTGGAATGCAAATTTGTTGGAAAAGGTTTCCAGTAAAAACCACGAAGTTGCTGTCTACAAGAAACCCGGCATCTTGATGATATCGTCTTCAGTGTACTCTATATTGGAGTTGTACAGTGCTTCTGAAGACCTTGTTTAATATGTGTAAGAAGTTTGGTGAGTAAAATAAATAAAGGCTTGGTGGAGCAGTTAGATGACCCCGCAATGAATTGGTGTTTATATGGATTTTTGTGCATCTTCGGAATCCAATAAATGTATGGCAATTGATGTTCCGCGTCACTTGTCCGTATTCCAATCTAAGTGAGAACGGATTTATGATTATCTAATATTTCAGAGGTAGAGAAATCCGTGAGAGTGTATGTAGTGTGTTGAGTCCAAGTTCCTCTTTTAGAATTCTGAAGATGTATCGCCGGTAGACAAATAAGAAGTTGTCAGATGCTTTGTCAGATGGTGATGAAATTTTCGTGGAGACAAGAATGTTCTCTGACAACATTAGGGACACGAAAAATGAATTGCGTTTGATATTGACAGAGTGCTTAATTCGTCACATTCTTCGTTTAAGAACAATACAGAAAGAAATAACCCGGAACGGCGGACTACGATGCACGACAGCCTAAAATGGAAACCGTCTAGTATTGTTGGCAAACTGAAATAGGTTTTCCTTAACAGTTGTCTTGAATTAAGAAAAGTGCATTTTTCGATTCCATGGACATTGGCAGATTCGCGTCAACAGAAAGAATGACTCATTAATTGTCACGTGTCACAGCACTAGTAGCGGCTCCGTCATGGTATTTGACATCTGACTGCAAAGTCTACCGGGTTACGCGTGGTGAAATTGAATCACTGACCATAGCGAGGTATCAATATTATATTTTACATATGATTGTTAGACCTTTTATTAGTCCATATTTCATTTTGAGGGACGTAATAGCTAAATAATATCCTACAAATATCGTGTTGCAGTACATTGGAGACGAGAGTATCAATCAAGTGATCAGACATTCAAGGATATAGACCTTACTCGTATTCAGCCTGATGGGTGGCGTAGCAGCGGGAGATTCAGTCATCCAAACCCACTTCATCGAATGTAGCGTAATTTGATCTGCGATCAGGGACAGAATGACATACAAATTATACAGTATCTCAACAGAAGCTACGTTGATATTCAAACCTAAAAAGCTGGTTGTTTTGAATCCAAATATATATCACTCCCATGATTAATTCTAGTATCAACATCGCGGAATTTGCATGATTATGTTGAAAATGCTTTTGGCAATTATTGATATACATAATGTATATGTAAAATTATAATGTTTAAAGTATGTATATATACCTCACGTAGAATAAATATTGACATATAAGCATACTGGCATATAACTAACTATTACACAACTTATACATGGTTATCTGAAGTTCAATGTAGACACGCATAATAAGTTGACAGTTTTGATATCCACAATTTAAAAAGGTTTCCTCTGTCAATAAATATCCTTTTGATAATTATTGGCGAGCCTGGATATTGAAAGGAAATAATGCAAACTGTTATATAAATTCAACATAAAGTTGCACAATAATCTTAATAGATCTAACCTATATTCACCAGCCCTTTGCTCGTCTAAAATATATATTTAATTGTTTAATAACGAAACGATAAATGAAATATTTAAAGATCTTTTTATAACTGTATCACGTCTTCAGAAGCATTATAGTTTATAATTCGTTTATAAACGTGCAGAAATAATGTGTTTATATTAGATTCTATACATATGCACACGTTGTTCATATACACTTACTCTCAACTGTTTTAACACGAATCTTCACAATTTGATTTTTTTGTTATACACATATGCCTGACAGATGTATCTGCTTCAATCCACAGTAAACATATATCTGTATATAGGTTTTATGACACGTGGTTGCATAGCTTGTCTAAGAGTTTATCATATATAAATTTGCAGTCGAGATTCTGGTGTAACGAGAATCAATATATCAAACTGTTAAACAACGTTTAGATTCATTACATGCATGTGTAATCATTTTTAATACACCCGTTAGAGTGTAATGTATTGAACCCTAATTGGATACAGAGTTTCTGCCTGAGCTATTTTTCTAAATGAAATTCCAATTATCCAAAATATTTAAAGTTTGAGTACAAACTTTAATAAATAGAGGACCTGTGATTAGTGTGATAAACACAAAATCATAAAATGTCCTATCCATAACAACAGACTGCACTTAATCATTGTAGCGAAAGTCTTCAACTCGAACTACGCTCTTTTTGGATCCTTCCGCTACAACGGACGATTACATTCTGTTGATACGGATAGAAGCATGTGTAGTTCTGTCTATTTATGTCAGAGGGGCACTTTTGTCAATGATTCGCCATTGTTTTATATACTTTTATATAATTAACTATTGATATTTTTCTTTAATATATCTTGATTCGTAATGTTCAATTCTAACAAACTTTTAAACGACGTGCAGTGAATTCGAAATGCATATATTCGACACGAATGTGATGTCATCCTTTCAGACGATATCAACTGTTTTGAAATATGCATCATTATTTACCACATTCCCCACACAATTAAGCGAGTTTTGATAGTTGACATCTGGTCAAAAGAAATCATAGTTACTTTTCGGGTACCAGCTTAGTCATTTGTTATCATGATAGTTATTTCGTCCAAGACTACTTTACTTCAACACCAAAATACACTGAATTTGATATTTCAAAATATGCTTGAACTTCTAAAGGACAAATTTTTATTTTCTGTTTGGATATAAGGTCTTACAGCAAACCATCAGTATTCATGCCGCTTTATTAGCCGGCTTGTTCCTTTACTCATATGTAGCAGGCTTCATTAAGAATCGTATGAATCCAAAGACGAACCTTTAATTTGACATTAAGATATATTGACGGCGCTTTCTCAATAAATATTGGCAATATGATTCGTATTTAAATGCGATGGAGACATTAAATACACCAAATAATACAATACATACGTTTCATAATACAATGCATACGTTTCATAATACAATACATACGTTTCATAATACAATACATACGTTTCATAATACAATACAAACGCTTCCTACTTCGACCATGTACTTACAATGCACTTGCAATAAACACAGATGAGAAACTAATTATCAAGCTACACAACAAACGTAGTAAATTTTGATTTCCTATTATCAACTTTTCATATGTAAGAACGTATATCCCTTTTTCCCGAATATATTGCGTTTATATCTCAGATGTATTCAGATAAGCTAGAGCTTAAACAATCTCAAATACCAAAGTATAAATCAATAGAATGTGCAGGACATAGATATAAATCCGGTAAACACGGACAAACACGAACCTCTGGAAACCAAGAGGTGGGATCAGGTGCCATGGAGGAGTAATCCTCCCCTGTCGACCGGTCACACCCGCCGTGAGTCCACAGTCAAGTCCAATTAAATACGTGAGGACTACAAGGTAGAATTTTCTAAATAGTGCTTATTGAATCATAATAACTGATTTTGGCGAGGATTAATTCCTCAATAATATCATTTGAATTTATCTGCGGACTCACGGCGAGTACGTAACCTGATCCCAATACTGGATTTCCAGAGGTCTTTGTGTGTTCAATGTTCACCTGTTTTATATATTGTTTTTATGAACTGTCTTTTGAATGATACTTTGGTATTTGTGATTCAATTCATCAAATACAAAATATATTACACGTAATCTTTTGACAAGCGATATATGAGGACGATGAATAATAACAAAAGCAAAAACAATCTGCATCTACATATTATCGTTTGTCATTAGTAATTATGATAAATAGCATTTTATTGACGTTTTCGTCCAAGTTTAATGTAACACAGACATAATTATATTGGCAAAAACAAAAATGAAAAGGAACCAACCAACCGGAACAAAAAGAAAACAGACAAACATGCTGTTTTCAGATTTTAATAATTACACTGAATAATGACTGAATAAAATTAAAATTGAAATAAGTCATTCAGTTTACATCATTTATAATAAGAGAAAGAAGGGTAACTCTAAATAGCTACATTAATACTAAAATACTAAAACTGCCGAACATATCAAAATTCATGATAAAATAATGAATGGAATTTGATTTCAGAAAAGACATTTTAGGAGGTCTGAAATAGGAGAGAAAAAATGATATTGGTGAAATTAGAAACTGCAGTTCAATCATTTTTAAAAACACTCTTTATGAATGAAATGTACATGGAAAGGAAAAATGTGTGCGTTATCGTTCAGGCTGACGAAAATTGATATCCGGTGTAAGAGTTATCTATCTTTGAATATAGCTTTTCAATAAAATGCAATGTAAACAAGAGGCCAATGACCATGTAGCTGGATGGGCAACAGAGACTTATCTTATTATAGAATATATAAAAATCAGACAATGGCAAAACTCAAGTTAAGTGATAAAGAACTTAAATTTGATGAATGTAAAGCATAACAGCACAAAAAGCATGCTTAAGGCGAGCTACTATAACAACAGGTCAATTTCATATTAGGCTATCCACAGGTGCAGACTAGGTTGTCTTGTGTTTCTGTGACATCGTCAAATACAATAGAATTTCATAATGTGAAATAATGCCTAAATTGAAATTAATTATCGAAACCCTCAATACTTTAACATGAAAAACTATATATATATATATATATATATATATATATATATATATATATATATATATATATATATATATATATTATATATATATATATATATATATATATAGAATTAAGACGTTACATTGATTTTTATAAAAACGAAATATTATACAACACTGCAATTGGGATTCTTTCTGAAGTCAGCAGCATAGTATCTAAAGATCGGTTGACCTACAGTTTAAGTATTGTTATTACCTGTCTTTAGTTGTGTGGAGATAAATATGCAACAGAGAGCAGCCAGCGATAGAAACTAGTAAAAACGAGATAAAAAGTAAAAAGAACGACAGCGTCAGGAATATATAAGTGGAACAAACAGTAGTTTAGTAAGTTCATTTTTAGATTCATGACAAAAAACATTTTGTTGCATTATCATGATTCATTATTTAATAATATGTATTTTCTTTCAATTCAAACTTCAAATCACGGATTATGTCCACTATGGTTGATGCGTACAATGCTGAAAGTAAGGGTAACAAACAAGTTTTAAAGCATATATGGTCAACATTTGCACCGATGCATTCTTCACACCTACAGCGAAATGAGCGATTCAGTGTATACAGAAATGCCTGGGGAATGTTTACCACGCCAACCTTGGAACACGGTGACGGTACCCTCTTCATAAAGGATTTACAGTGTTAATATGAAATCTAAATTGCCTTGCCACATTGCTTTGAGACATCACAACTTCCAACATCGCAATAGCACGCAAACGATCATTTTCAATCATGTGAGGCATCTCTCAATCGAAATTTTATTCCAAAAACCAATGTTTTTTTTTCTGTTTCAATACAATTTACACCAACATTTCTCCATTTCTTCTGGCGTACTTGAATTCCTTGGTGTTTTCTACAGAATTTCAGTTTTTGATAAACATTAATTGTCAAAAAGACATCAGTTTAGTATTTCCCACAATCAAATTAGGTGGAAATCATGTGAATTGAGATTATTTTTAATTTATTTTTATTTTTATGTTAAATCAACCAGCTTGTTAGTTTCCGGATATAGACATAAAAATGACTGCTTGAAACCTGGGTTAAAACGCCAAAAACTAAAATTATTTACAGTGAAACCTATATATAAAGACCTCCTTAGGGACACAACAAAACCTTTATAATGAGGTGGTCTTTATATAGAGGTTGATTGGTACACAAATGGTGCTCTTGGGGACAGCAAAAAACCAAGTGGTATTTATACAAAGATGGTTGCTAAAGCAGGTTTTACTGTAATTCAAAAGTTGTCTTTAAGTTTTAATGAACATAATGAAATAGGCATGTTCCCAAGTCGATAAAGATCGGGAATTCGAATTATCCGATCTCAATTTGAATCAGTTCATCAGTTACCTTGCCTAAAAGGGGTTTCAAATCACACAGCAGCAGTAGCTAAATGGGTTCCGCCCATCCAGCTAAAAATATACTAATCATTTATTTAAAACAATCAAAGATATGAAATTATCAACTGTCGGGAGATTTAGAAGAAATTACACAAAAATAATGTAAATTGTACAAAAATGGACGTCTAGAATACCCAGATATGGCATCAGGTGTCATGGAGAAGTTGACAACCCCTGTGACTGGTTACCGCTAGTCTACAGTATAATTCCAACAAAACATTTGGGAAATAATTTCTCGTAATGGTCCGTTTTGATGATTCAACCACTAACTCAACGCTTCAGTTAGTTAAACATTATCATTGATTTTGTTTGTTTGTTTGATTTTTTTTTTACATTAGATTTAATGGTGTTGGTCACTTTCTAATTGTGAAGGAGAGAACCCGGGGTACAATGTACAATGAAATTGAATTACCAAATTTTATGATCCTGAAAAAAAAAACCCGAAAAACGACAACAACAAAAATATTGATAAAAATAATACTCCCCTTTTAAAGACGGGGTCGCTCATACCGGTCCCTACAACAAACTGGTTTTACTGCTCACATCTGCAAAAGACGCTGAAAAAAATGGAAATAGAAGAAAAACACAAAAATAAATGATGAATCTAAAATGATTAATATAGTACATATATATATATATATATATATATATATATATATATAATATATATATATATATATATATATATATATATATATATATATAGGTAGATATATTATATCTATCTATCTATCTATCTATCTATAGATATATGTTATATCTATCTATCTATCTATCTATAGATATGTTATATCTATCTATCTATCTATCTATCTATCTATCTATCTATCTATCTATCTATCTATCTATCTATAGATATATGTTATATCTATCTATCTATCTATCTATCGATCTATCTATCTATCTCTCTCTCTCTCTCTCTCTCTCTCTCTCTCTCTCTATATATATATATATATATATATATCTATATATATATATATAATATATATATATATATATATATATATATATATATATATATATATATAATCTTTCAAGAGTTTCCTTTTAATATCACATTTATGATGCAAGATTATGAATCTTTCAATTTGCAAGCCTCTGGCAAGCTAAAAAGTGAAAATTCATAACGAGTATCATAAATGAGATATGAATGGAAACTCGTGATAGATTCTTTTTATCATATGGTCAAACATAAAATAATATAAACGGCATTTTCTGATGACTGTGGATGAGGATCTATAAACTCCTTAGTGAAGAGTTGACCAAATTGTTCCAAATAAGTAAAATACTTGCACAGAAAAAAGTGCATAAAGCATATTGTATATATTGCTTAAATATACACATACTTTTTAAATTGTAGCGCAACTGATGAAGTCTAATTGACAGAAAAGTAGTTCAGTTTGCAGCACGTTAATCAATCAAGCTAAGCTTTATATTTAGACCATTGCATGATAATTGCGATCCTGTAACTTTGATTGGCAAAATGATACAGGTTTCCGGAAAATGACGTCAAAAAACAATCAGTTACTATAGTGAATTCTATGTTTTTGCGGTTATCTGTATCATTTTCAACAGGATCGAAGTAAAAGTGAAAGGGTCTTTTAGACATTTTATATATAAATATTTATGTAATATTTGATGAAGCTGCACAACACACATCATATGATATATGATAATCATATATATATATATATATATATATATATATATATATATATATATATATATATATATATATTTATATATATATATACATATATATGACTACATACATACGTTCAGTTTGGCTGTAAATTAAGTTATTAATATGGCGTCACATACCGAGTTAGCCTCATTCATAACATGACGTCACACCAAGATATAATTCGTTGAAAAAATCTTTATTTAACTGTCCTACCTTGAACTTATATAATGAGACCGAATACGTATAAGGGGGAATCTTCGGTTCCATGATTATTTTTTTCAATTTGAAAACTATGATGTAAATAAAACGAAAGAACGCTTGTCAGAGTGCACACACACACACACACAGATATATATATATACATATATATATATATATATATATATATATATATATATATATATATATATATATATATATATATATATATATATATATATATATATATATATATATATATAAAACTTACTTTTAACTCATATTTCGCCAGTTACATTAGAATAATTGGATCAACTGCGCCAGTATTAATGTGATTTTTAAGATATTTCACCTAGTATTAGAATCTAAAATGTGTATTTGGAATTTTGTTTGAGATTTAGGTGAGGAAAAAGCTATTAACTGTATCTGGAATTATTTTATACGTGATGAGGTAGAATGTTACAGTTAAATACTGGACAAAACATTCAGTTATATGGAAAAAAGACGTTTTTGAAATTGAAAACGTATACAAGGTTTATGAATAACCTCAAACTATCCACCAACAGAGGCAACGACCTAGTGGTTATAAATAGTATAAACGAATACCAAAGTTATGATGCTCAATACGATCGTTTCTGTCAATTAGACTACTTCAGTTGAGCTCCAAATTTGAATATAATATCATAAAATGTATTTAAAGAAAAAATATACTTATAAAAATATTATTATAATATTATTAACAATATCAAAGTAATATATTTACAAAAGATGCCAAAACAGTTGAGACATACATAAACATACAAAAAATATTAGCGTCACTTCCATATCTCTGTATAAGTAATCTTATCAAGCTTCAACAAATGTAAAAGAAATGCTTGTTTAGAAATCTTACCGCTACCAATATTTTATCGCAATTATTTTGCTATAACAATTTATCTAAATATGAAGGATATTTTTGTATTTTAATCATTAGTAAAACAATGAGTTCCTTTATGTAAAGGATTTATTTAATTCTAATGGCGATGTGAAATCCATAAATACTTTTTTCTAAATTATAAGTAAAAGGAAAAATAATTATGAATTCAAAATCATGATGAAATCAAAATTATAAAGTGCAATCAATAAAAAAGTCCAAACGAATTTTGATTTCAAGAGATTGAAATAAATTTACGTTTTCCTTTTATACTAGATTTTATAATATTTTATATATATATATATTTCTTTCTTTCTTTTACAAAATCTTCTTGAAAGAAACAAAACTCTAACATCGCTTATATCAAATCTCACTATCTTGTGATTTTGATATAGAATCTTTAGTATTTAATGTATCTCGGTGACCTAAGTTATATAAACGAAAAATTTATTTGTAGTAAGGAAAGTAAAAGGCGAAATCCAATTTTGCAAACCACAACTAATGCACCTTTTTAAACTATAATTATTCTGATGAAAAATATTTACATCGTGAAAACATGATATTATTGTTATTATACGTTATACTCATATTTTGACTCATGAATATGCAGAAACACAGAATGGTTTTATGATATCTAGTTGATAAATATCATTAAATAAACAAACACAAAGCCAATAAAATCACACTGAATGAAAACAAAATAGTCCATACTTATCCCCTGGGTTTTACGTTACGATACCACCAGCCAAACGAAGTTTTTTATTTTGATATATTTCCAAATGCTCTCAATTATTTAAATAAACATATATAAATATAACACGCCGAGAGTTGAACTTAAGCCTTGTATATTAATCTTAAACTATTATCTGAAGTAGAAATCTCTTAAACAAAATTGTACATGAATTGTACACAAATTTAGACAGGATAAATAGATAAGTATTTACATGAATGCATGCATAGACTAACATGCTTATATGTAGACCAATAGAGTAATAATAAGATGGTACGTCGACATCTTACCAGACAAATGGGTTTATGATGTTACAATTGTAAGATGGAAACAAAACATGCCCCATTAACATGCTCTCTTTGAGTCAAGAAAAGTTCAAAACGACATAGTAAACAATAATGTTATCTTTCAATAGATTATTGTGGTCATACAAGCCTTAGGAATGATGTTTATGTTTTATAGATGTAAATAGACCCCTTTAAAGCTGAAGGATAGTTTACGAAAGCGTAAGTTATACTAAACAAAAGATATATGGAAATGTTTGCATTTTCAAGACTCTTTCAATGACACTAAACATGCTATTATATTTTATTATAAACGGCATGAATGCATTTGAACTGGATATAAGTTTGTTTGTTATCCCGCCAATAATATTTAACCAATGTAATTGACTTCAATAGGTACGGGTGAGGTCGCGAAAATGTTGACCTATGTAATGCTCATATGTAATTTTAACAGTCCAGATTTATCGTGACACAGAACCTCGATTTAGTTTCTTCTGAAATTTTTGTGATTTTCTTGCCCTAAGGTGAACACTTGGGAAAGGAGGATACACGACTTACACAAAAACCAGGCCCTGGCGCTAAAACACTTTGAAATTAACATAAGTAGAATAATATCCTCAACTTGGCCCGCTCTGCCAATCCGATTTCATTATTGGTAAGAGTTAAGTAAACGTTTTACAGTTAAGGTAATTCTGAAGTTTATGATGCCAGGCCCTGGTTCCGACAAATACTCCTTGTAAATCGATTGCCTATCGAACTTGACTACCTATAGCTACCAACTCCATCAACGTTATACAGTAACAGTGTATATGTAATATTTGCATACGGCACCTAACGGATTATATTCTGTGAACTCACACAATATATCACAACATTACATATAATGTTCAATCATTTCAAATCAATATAACATAAATAAACTACAGGCAACTGGTTTTATTATCGAAGTATGACCTTTCTGACTTTAATATTTTAACACAGAAAAGTAAGTATTTGGCTAATTGGAAATAATAAAACACGAGTCTGAATAGCTAAATGATAAATAAAAACAGAAAAAACACTAAACTAAAACACTGGGTGTCATTGTAATAGAGCCCATATATATTTTGAACTGGCATTTTCAATATATGAACATCTCATGTACAAAAGTATGCTATCCACTGATAAATTATTGACACAGTGATAGAGAAAACCGTATTTGATGTCAACGTTCCGCAAATTTAACATATATTATAACAGTATTGTTGCGATTACTCTGTTTCACTAAACGACATGTTGAATTGATAGTTTAATAGCAGTTGTTGATACGTCTGTTTCAAATTTGACGAGGATTCTTTCCTAACTTATTTCATTTGATTTGACTGTGGAATCACGGCGCGTGTGACCGGTCAGAGGTCCAGAGGTCGTGTTTGTCCCATTTAAGCAGCTTTCCCTGTCCTGGACATCCTGATAATTAATACTTTGGTATCTGAGATTTTTGTACTCTCAAATTTGCGCATATGCCAATTTTGTTCCAATGACAAAATTCAGTGTCATACATTATGATGCTGACAAATTTCCTTTTCGTGTCAATTGTTTTACGTTTTTATTGCTTAATCACACGTGATCACCTGTATATATTTATTCCTTCACATATAGGCAATGCATAAAGGGAGTGAGAACGTATCTGCATCATTTATCTATTTAAAAAAAATTATGTTAGGCTGAATGTTTGTCAGCACATGTTAAAATGTCTTTTGTGATGATTGCATTATGGATTAGCTGATTTCGTAGAAAACAGGTTTAATAAATTTGCGGTTACCATGAAATTGCCCTCTTCAGCATTATGATATTTTCGATGGAATATTTCAAATTGAACTAATTAAAGAAAAATATCATCAGACGTAAAACTAACGAAGAAACTTTGTAAGCCCAGCGTTATTCCATTGCAGTTATGAAAGTAAAGATTGACCATGGATTAACCCGCAAACCAAGTTATACATCTTAATGCTGTATGATGTTGGTGTAAGATCTAAGCAACTGATATTAGTTTTATTGTGTTAACAGTGTCATTTCGGGTGATATAAAGTATGAGAGAAATTAGATACGTAAAACTAATAATCTAAAACTGATTGCAATAATAAAAATGAAACTTAAGAGTTAATGACCGTTGTCAATAGTTCAGCTGTATTGCGTATTAAAACACGAATTTTGAACGCAAAACTCAAACTAAAATGCATTTATTACATGAACACTTAACACACAAATCATCATCTGAGGTCAAATCAACATTTTATACAGGTTCTCTAAGAGACTTATATCTGTATATTTATGCTGTAACCAGTGCCACAGGGAAGTATATATCATACACGGGAAGACATAAGACATTAAGATACACGAACTATCCAGAACACTTTTCACTTTACTTCGAGTATTGACCTAAAATAAATAATAGATGAAAAATAAAAATTATAATGTAGTGAAACACATTAAATAAATGATAATTTTTTAAAGTAAAAAAGAATGAATTAGGAGGATGATAAAAGTATATACGTTTACGTTGCTACTAACAGCAAAACCACAGCCAATTTAGGTTTATTCTCATCTCATCAATTATTTTCTCTCCCCTGCTGCACTCACAGTCTCAGAAGAGTTTATTTTACAATGATGTTTTTGTCCCTTAATGCTCTACTTATTTTCGTGCCAACGATGAAACATAATTTTACAATATTCATCTGTTTCAGAAATAAAAATTATTATCATAAAATGTTTAACATTGATTTTATTGTTGGTTATGATAATAAAATATTCTTCCCATTATGATTGCCAAATCTTAAGTGTATATAAGCGTGTTTAAATTGATTTTCCCTTGAACTTAGTCTTAAAACAATTGACTTGAACAATAGCCAAAATCAGATCTTATCTTATCGATTCTGTATCTGTATATAATTGGTTTGAAAATCATCTCTCTCTCTCTCTCTCTCTCTCTCTCTCTCTCTCTCTCTCTCTCTCTCTCTCTCTCTCTCTCTCTCTCTCTCTCTCTCTCTCTCTCTCTCTCTCTCTCTCTCTCTCTCTCTCTCTCTCTCTCTCTCTGTGGTAATGTGCCTATACTTAGGAGTACACGTGTGTGTCAATGAAAAGGTGTATCCACGTATATTAGCATGGGAACAAAGCAGCATTATATATTTTTAAAATAAATAATTATACCAAATATCATGTTTAGTTTAGATTGATATAATTGCAATGTTATAGATTGTGTGTACGTAATAAATCAATATCAAGTTCAAACCAAATCATGGGGCAGATTATTTGCTTATTCAAATATGAATGCTCAAAACATTGTAGATATTCCCCGTGGTATGAAGGTAATTATTGTCCAATACGTTTAGATAATCTTAATTATCATAATTATATCAAATATGAATTTTAAGTGGGAAAACTGTTATACGATCCTAATGTGTTACTTATGTGATTTTATACTTATTAACCTCAGAAAGTGTATATGTGGTGCAAAACATCGTGGAAAAATGACAACATGTTTCCGACGTACTGAATTGCCATATTTCAATATTTGCTTTAAACATATCTGATGCAAGCTGTTGAATAAGAAATCAACAAATAAGATATCTGACAAAATACACCTCTGCATGTTGACATCCTTATCTAGGTATGTAAATCCTACGATACTACCTCAGCTGTCAAGTACTCATTAATTGATATATTCGTCCCTCTGTAAACAAGATTATATATATATATATATTTGTGTGTGTGTATAGGTGTGTGTGTGTGTGTAAAGAAGTTCGTTTGAAACTGTTCGTTAAATACAGACAACAAAATCATATTTTTCATTTAGTTAACAAAACTTTTATTCAACAATAAGAACAAAAAATTACATGTATATCCACTTTCTCTCTCACTCTCAGTCACATACATTTTCTCACAACATGAAACAATTATTACAGTTATCAGAAACAAAACACAATTTAATTATTGTTCGATACAGATGGTACTGGTGATGTATAACAATGTCGCTCCAGTTATTGATATATAAAGTCTTTTCATCACCAATGTTGTATCTGAATTAACACACAGTGAAACAGATAATGTTTAACTAAACATTTCAGACTCCGTGGTAAGTATGTCGTTATCGAATACATTTATATCTTCCGTAAATACAAAATGATTTTTTTCCAAAAGCAATGTTGTAGCTGCAGAAATGTGGTACATAAGAAGGATTTTGAAAATATCATGGACAGAAAGGAAAACAAATGAGGAAGTGATGGAAATGGCAGGATACACAAGATCTCTCCTGAAAGTCATCAGACATCGACAACTGAAATTCTTTGGGGCACATCATTAGATCAGACAGGCTGGAGAAACAACTTCTATGCGGCAAAATAGAGGGAGTGAAGAGCAGAGGGAGACAGCGCACTGAATACACTGACAGCCTGAGTAGTTTCGTGACAGGGAAGAAATCCGCCATCCAGCTGATAAGACGAAGCGCTGATAGGGATGGATGGAAGGCCATGATCGCCGATGTCTGCAACAGGCCTGGCACATGAAGAAGAAGAAGAAGAAGAATGTTGTAATGTATAGTTGTTTTCCATTGAACTATTTGGTTTATTTATTTCTTAATTGCATGTATTCAGGCAAACTATTTGGTAGTTTCATTTTTTGTTATATTTGAGGAAGAAGCTATTCTTTTAATCCCACATCAATTCTCAGGTCTTAGGACTTGTGCATGGCAAATACAGGAGGAACTAAAACTATACCATACTGCAATAAACCAACAAAAATAAATCATTTCCCGATATACACCAAAAAAAACTACAAAACTTGAATCAAATATATATAGTGACAAAATATTAACTCAGCGACAGGCAACAGTTATCACACTCTAGGACATATTCACCCCTTTTAACTAGGAAAATATTCACCGCCCTGATACTGATTGAAAATATTCCCTATAGACAGTAAATGGCCTTACTCCTCCAGTCACAACCCCCAACTAACTTGAAAAGCATGAAAACTCCTCTGAAATAACTAATAGAGCTATTAAATCATTTTTCAACATTGACACTAAATTAGTATACCAGTTACCTGAATACAGATTACCTGTGAAAGAGTTCGAATGATAAACAAAACAGTACAACAAACAAAACACATTTTAACAAGAACAAATTCATATATATATATATATATATATATATATATATATATATATATATATATATATATATATATATATATATATATATAATGAATTTCAGTAAAATAATTTATTTTAAAACAAATTTGCCTTTAGTGCCGTTAAGCTTAATCGATGGATAAAGTAAGAAAATACCGTCATTTACACCTGAAATTAAGAAAACGTTATATATATATATATATATAGTAATATTAAGGCAGTTTACTAAATAAAATGATATATTGCTGAATCCATGTAAGGTATCTGGGTATCAATCTCATTTAGATTTGCCTTAATTCAATAAAAAACCAAAGCATTGATATATTAAAGGAAGCTAATTACAAAATCTTCTGGAATTGGCCTTGATTGACTAACGCCCACTGAATCTTTCATATTTAATATTAATAAATCTACCAATGTGGTATTTTAGATAATTCAAAAGGGCCCTTCCTTATGTAGTGTCCGACAGCTATAGAATGAACCACAGCGCTTTTAAGATAAAACTTTTTTTTCTGGATACACGATAATATACCTCCTCGGGCAAATCAATATCTCATCGCATCCCCCAATTTGAATACTATCTGGGTCTGCAATTGCAATCTTAATTAAACACCGATTAACCGAGAACTCAACCGGAAAAAAACATTCGATTAACCGGTTAATAGAAATTAACTGATTTGACAACCTTAATATATATATATATATATATATATATATATATATATATATATATATATATATATATATATATATATATATATATTTATATATATATATATATATATATATATATATATATATATATATTACACTCATGGATGGTTACCGAAAATCATACGTTTTTGTTTTATTTTCAGAGGTTCCATGAGGTGTATATGGCTGCTTCAAAACCATTTAAGAAATTAGTGCTAAAATTAACTTACTGTTTCTGAAATATAAACATTGAGCGTTTATTAGAAAGAAATATTTATGATGACACGATTTCGTAAATTTGGACTTGGAATAGACCTATACTTGTTTACAACATTATTTCAGTTATTTATC
The DNA here is from genome assembly GCA_030159075.1 of Atrina japonica. Classification (NCBI taxonomy): domain Eukaryota; kingdom Metazoa; phylum Mollusca; class Bivalvia; order Pterioida; family Pinnidae; genus Atrina; species Atrina japonica. The sequence goes on along the minus strand of BROG01000340.1, from coordinate 583,996 downwards.
TTTACATCTTTGCACAGATGACTGTAAGAGGGACGTTGGTTTTAACACTAACGAGGGCTTAACTGGAATGATAACTAATGGATTCCACCGCCTGCTGAAATCACAGAATGCAATTACCTGTCTCTCAAATGCTTATTAATTCAACGTTGAAAATTTGCAGACACTGGCGTACGTCTATCAACTCTTTGTTTTACTGAGGTATTCACCTGCACGGCTATAAGCTGTAGATAAATCATTACGGTGAAAACATGGAACCGATTTAGGTGTATGACAACAACAAAATCAACAGCAATTGATATATAGTTTTATTGACTTATCCCATGAAATACAACAGGAATGAATCTATTTGTTGACCAGACAGATCTAAAAGAAACCGTAGATTCCCATCTGTAAAACAGTGGGTCCTAACACTCTAACCAGGTTAGATACCTGATAAACGAACACATTTATTGCAATCAAAATTAACATAGCACGTAGATAAACTGAAAAAAAAATCCGAAATACTTGCTAAACAACAAATATGTCTGTGTTATACTAAACCTCTTAATACAAGGCAAGTTATAAATTTTTTGTATCCTTTGTTCATTCCAATACTACACTACATCATAATTACGCTATATGAATCACCTATTTGTTTTCAATAAGAATTGAAATACCAATTTCCTGACAATTTACCTGTAAACGCCAGAACTATTTTAGATTTGTATGGCATTCACAAAATGATAAATGAACTAACACGATCTACCCACAATTAAGCTACATGCATCGACCCTATTGTATCATACTCGAATCTTTCGAGTTAGTAATATGTAGTTATAAACTTGAGTAGAAATATCGGAGATCGCGACATTACTCAGACAATATTTGATGTGAATGTTTCCAGTTTAGATACATGTATGCTATAATAATCATATACAAGAGTTATTAAATTCTTCAGCTTTGGGATTTTGACTTAATTCTGACATGAGTGACGCAGATGTTCATAAGATAGTACTTATGTACTACGCCGGGACAGAAGAACAAATATGTTCTGATGAAGAAATCTGATATTCGTTCATTACATAAACCATGGTTTACCTTTGTTATACGTACATATATTTAAATGAGTGACTGGTTGCATAACGGTTATAGTACAAATGGTTGATTTGTTGAAGTATCACTAGCAGAGAACCAAACACAATAATATGAACAAGGTGTTGAAAGAGTAATATATATGCAATTTTAATGACACTATTGCAGACTGTCAACACATCGGCCAACACAATATATTGGAAAACGTTAGTACTCGTATTAACTTTCACGCAATATCTACAGAATATGTTACTACATCATTCCAGAATCATGAGGTAGCGCACTCCTATACGGATAAGTGTGATTTACATCATGATTCGTTTGTAGCGTGACAGATTTAGACAATCATGACAAGTCCCTACCAGTATTTTACGATAGGACAGATATTATTATGAATTATACCCAGTAAGTAAAAATGCCAACAACAGAAGGAAATGTATAAGCAAGGGTCAGTCTTAGGTACTTTTCTATTTTGTCTTCATAAATGGTGTTCTGGGCGCAATTTCAAGGTTAACATGGCTGTTCGCTGATGACAATTCCAATAGTTGTCAGTTTACAATACATATAACATACTTTCATTACAAATAGATAATTAGGCAGTGAAACTAAATTCTTGATATTTTGCTCAACTGAAACTTAAAGGTTCCCTCCTGTTAAAGTTCGGTAAATCTTTGTTATACATACCCTTATTTAGTGGCTATGACGATAGTATCATGACTTTGGTATTATGTTTATAATATCAATGATTCGGCCCCCCTAGACACAATAATAATGATTTGACACAGCTGTACACAATCAAATACATATTTAGCTAAATTCAACTAAATTCCAAATACATTTTGTTCCCGTTTTTGTGAGTATCCTGGAGAACTTACTGAACATTACTTCTTGCACTGTTCAATCTATACTGAAACAAGACACACCCTACACAGAACTCTTACAAGATCTTGTGCATCATTTGAGCTAGAAACAATTTATATGGAAATAATGAACTTAATCATGTCACTAATGAGAAGGTGTTGCTTGTTGTATACTAATATGTGAGAAGTAGAAATGGTTTTCATAACGTAGTCTCAACCCCAACCACCCTTAGCCTATACATAATATAATGACATATTTCCTTATGTATGCCGGTGTCATGTTATACACACATGTATATGTTACATAGAGATGGATGTACTAAGTTGAAACGTTGTTCCCCATCCGCTTGTACAATGGTTGGTATATACAAAAATGATTGTAACAGTAATTTGATCCCAAAACCGGATCACGTCCTATCTGATGATCTGCCTCTGTCAATAAGATGTGATCCAGCTCCTAGGATCCAGCTACTGTTATAATGATAAATTTATTATATAGACATCCATAATAAACTAATCAATTAAATACGGACGTTTCAACTGTACTGATATTCACAACACGATAAAATACAGCTTTGTTTACATTGAGCTTAGTATCTTCCGGCACTGTTGCTATGGGAGAAGTAGGTCTTTCAAGAAAATGCCTACTGTAGAAATATGGAGTTTGATTTTTTTCCATAATACATTGCATTTGTACTCAATGCTTTCCAAAAACAATCATTACATTTATATATATATATTACCATTTTTGTCAATGTGTAGTCACCGAGTTACGAAATTCATTCTATGTAATTGGCTTCGCGGTTGGAGTATGACGTAACAGCTAAACAGCTGTGTGAGACAAGAAGTAGTTCCACTTTTCTGTCCGGAATTACTAAATGGAATTAATGTTTATTTTCTTATTCTCATATCATTTTGAAAGAAATTAGTGATATGGAAAATTTCGAATAAGTGTCGGGTCTGTTTTGAAGCTATTTTCAAAAATTCGTTTGCTTGGTACCGGAAGGTTAAATGTGTCAGAAGAGAATTAAACATGTAAATGGCCGCGCCCATGACTATGCTGTATAATGTATTTACAACGAATCTGTGTTTGAATTCTGATATATTATTAATACAATATACAATAGAAAGTTTGAATGTGACTTACGAGAAGGGAGACAGCTAATCATCATTCATGTCAACTGATAGTAGCCATTTCATTTGGCATTTTTTTTCAATCAGCTTAGAACCATGATGACTGATCCATGCGTAACTTCCGTAAGTATTTCAAACGGCCTGATTTCAAACGATGCAAGTGACGAATTGTTTCTGATAGGAATATCCGGTGGAGACAAAGTTGCACTAGGCCTAAATATCTTTTTTGTGTTGTAACTACGAAGCGAACTTTCATTTTTTGAGGTCTGTGGTTCTGGTCATAACATCATAACATGATCTAGATATATCGCGATATGGGACTGTAGGCTATACAGTGTGCTACAGTTGTAGATTTAGTCTTGTGTTTCCGATTTCGTTTTTGTTTTTTGGTAATGTATGGCTTTTAAGAGTGAGTAAATAAGAAGTGAATATTTGATATTCTATTCTTTATTGATTATTTCATGCATTCCTACGCCAAAATGAAAAGCGGTTAATACTCGGGTCACGTGACTGCAAATACTGACAAATCCAATATATCGCTCTATATACTTCCAATGAAGGGAATGCAGTCAGTATATAAATATAACTATTTAATTGTCTTTGACCATGAGAAAAGTAACTTTGTTTACAACATCATCAGTATCAGAGATAGGTGAAATTGATTCAGAAAACTACAGCGTGGTGATCCAGAAGCAGATCACACTCTGTAAAACCAAAAGTATTAAAACTCGGAATATTGATGTGTATATGATACAGCATCTTATTTCCTGATTGAGAATATCACTCAGTAAGGTCCAATTCAGATAAAATACGAAACTATGGCTGGTTGACTTAAAGAAAAATATAGTATTCCCTTATGATTTAAATCCAGGTGTTTTCGTGTCGATTATAGATAATGGGCTTGCTTTTGTAGCTACTAAAACGATGAAATGCAAAGTCGAAATTCGCATTGTTAAAAGTACGATACAGCAAACTGAATGCGAAATTACTCATGTACAAAATGTTTAGGTGAAAATAGGTCAAATTGAATGCAATTAAGTTTGAAATAGGATAATAAAAGCTTGTAAATACATAATGGATGTGTTGCGTGGTGATACATTTATTACACGTTCTACGTAATGTAAAATGTCGTAAACTAGTCATTCATTCAGCATGAGTATGAATTTGTTATCTGAACAGTTATCACTTTCACATCGAAAGTAAGCGCATCTCCATTGATTTATTAAATTGTTTACTAGTTTTCCGAGAAAATATTAGAAAATTTTCAACAGTATAATGCTTTGTTGTCTCCTTCTTTCTTTTCTGACAATTGGAATGTGCACAGAATAATGTGCTTTTAACTTTTTAAACAATTCAAAACTAATATGGAAATGATTAATTGTTTGATTTGGAAGCTTTTAGTCAGGAAAACACAAAAGTTAAACATGGTATCAAATCGAAGACACAAGACTAAATCTACATTGGTCGTACACTGTACAGGCCCATATCGCGATGTATCCTGGTCGTGTTATGACCAGAACTATAGACCACAGAAATGAAAGTTTGCATCGTAGTTACAAGTGTTACTAGTCTATTGAACAGTAAAAACATATTTAAGCCTAGTGCAACTTTGTCAAGCATTTCTGATAAACAGGTCGATTTGTTTGTCTTCACCGTATATTCCTGTCAGAAACAATTGTCACTTGCATTGTGTAAAATCGGGTCATTTAAAGTATGTAAGTTACATACGAATCAGTCACCATGGTCTCCAGGTGACTGGTAAAAAATGTCAAATAAAATGGTTACTTGGTTACCTCGGACCAGATGCAGTGGACCCTGTGAGCATACCCTGTAGGAGGGTCACCAAGCATGTGATTTCGAAGACATAACCCAGAAAATATTTACCTTAAAAATATCAATAATCATACAATTACGAATTATTTTTTACACGAATTGTGATATAGTATCTATTGTACACCTTATTAGCTATAGCACACATTTTTCATTAATGTATACATAATGAAATAGAACATTAAAGAAAATACAAAGCTACTAATAATTTTGAAAAAATTCACGAACATAATGTGTGAAAAAGAATAATTGTTGAATTGTCTAGGGTGGTCGAATCAAATTAACTCCAAGAAGGCGGTAATTTGCTGTATGCCGTCTTCAGTGGGTGAGACAAAATGCTTATTTGAAATTGTGATGAAACGACTAATTGCTATTGAGAAAGTTCAGTTTATCACAGGGGAGTTATCATCTAGTATAATCACATAGGGAGATGTAGATCAAGAGTCACGATATATATGTGTTGATCCCATCAACAGATTAAAGACTTTATGCTTAAACAATTGCAATCCTCGAGGCAGAGCCATTTCTCATTATGAAAAGTGGATTGTGGGCAGTAGACCAAATTTTTATTCAATTATTTCATTTTACAGAGTTAAAAAAACTGGTAAAAGGAGAAGGATTATTTTTAGGTACAGCAAATTAATGTATCGAAATGACTATTAATGATGAAAAAGGTTATATTTATATATATTAGATGCAAATAAACATGACTAATCGTGACATATGAAAACATACCTGAAAAAAACCCCAATAAATTAAGACTTTTAAATTACTGTATCGTTCAGATAACGTAATAGGTACGTGAGAAAGAGATACAGGAAGAAGTGAACCTAGCTTCATCCTTTGATGTGTTAAAAGTAGTTACAGCTCTTCGTAATATATAGAATATTTATCTGTTACAAAACAAAGTGAAACAATTAGACATACATACAGAAGTTCAGAACATTATGAACAGAACTGGCAAATCTACTTATACCGGAAATGATACTTTTGTTTGTAGTGATCTATTTTAAAGTAATGCCGTTCCCATCTCGAGGTAAACTTAGTAAACATATATAACGGGGTTAAATCAGGACTCTTTTTTATCAAATTTTGTTTTGGACATGGCTGTTACCGTGTCAATTATTTTGTTTATGTCTGAGCTAATATACCTCATAGTACTTTGAATGTCTACATGTGTTTCTAAGATTTACAGAGAGCTAATTACATTATAAGATGCAATGTCTGAAAAACTTTATAAACACATCATACGTCATATAATTACTGTAAACATTTTAATAAAGTAATATACCTTTTGGCTGCTACATTTCATCCTTTTAAAGTTTGCTTTTTCACTTGCAATTTGAATCACATACATTCGACTAATGATTCTTTCAAAGTTTATAAATATAGTCCCCCTTTCAAGAATGTAAGATCGTATTCTGAAGTACGATGGTATGCAGTGACTTTCTTTCCACAATTATATCTACAACTATCTAATGACATTCACATCGAGCTTAACCTTTTCACCAAACACGAGAGGTGTTCATATAAAATTTGCAACGAGTGTGACATGCTAACAGGGAACTATGGTTTCATCCGAACACCTGGCCCCATCCCATTTCGTCTTCTTGTTGAGACCAATGTGATATCTAGTTTATGGAATTCTAATCGACTTGGGGTTTCGATTATCCTTTGGTAATATTTACTTTGTATCCAAATTCATTTTTATGTTACAATTATATGCAGCATTAATCTACACATATTTATACTGATAGCAATGCATCGTGTAATGGATAGGGGGAGGGCTTCAAATAATGTTGGATGAACATTTTGTTCATCCCATTTTCATGATTTGTTGAAATAAAATACAGTTGAATCCACTAACATTGAACCCTATAACAATGAAATCCTGCTTTATTTAAAATTAGTCTGATTCCCCAGATAAATTGAAAAAATGTTATACAGTATGCGTTATTTTTCAAACTGGGTCGTTAGGAACTACTCTGTTAAATACAGGAACCCCAAAATCCGACAAAAGCATAAAACAATTAAAACTCAAATGTTATGTGGGTTACGGAAAACTAAGATCAACTGGTGAAAAAGTAGGTTCAACTTGTAACCCACATTACCTTGGGAAAGATTAGGTATCACTCAGAAAAACTAGAAAAAACTAGGATTGACTCATTATTGAGATTTCGTCATGCTTTGCCAGTTAAAATGGTTTTTTTTTTTCAGTTAAACCTAGTTTTTCTCAAGTTAAACCTTAGACTAGTTTTTCTCAGTAACCGACATGAAAAAGAAAAAAAAACTAAGTTAATTGCGACACAATCAGATTATAAAGAATTTGTCGCGGATGAACCTAGTTTTTTCTGTTAAACCTAGTTTTTCTCCAGGTAATGTGGGTTACGAGAAAAACTGGGTTTAACTAATTAATGTGATCTTGGCGTGTTAAACATATGTGCACTACGATTTTTAACATTATGTTTCAATTTTCTTCTTTGATTTCCGGTTCACACATACTGCCTATTTTTATTGTTCATCGATGGAGTATTCAGGGTTAAGTATTGCAAACAATACACACAATATATGTACAGCTTACATTTGAAAAATGACCCAATCATATTTGTAGCGGTGGTCGGTTTCTGTTATATAAAGATAGGAATCCACTTCCAATGTTTACTGGAAACTACTATTATTTTTCTACATCATCAGCTTAATTTCAACCAGATATGACAAATGTTTATCTGTTAATCGCTTTCATAGTTCCATTACTGTGGAACATTAGGAAAAAGAAATGCTTTATGACACCGCATACTAACCATGTCTACAACACACCTTTCTGAATCTTAATCTAAAGACATTTCAAAACCCAAAGGGCATCTGCAAACAGTTGTACTTTACCAAGTTAAAGAGTTCAAGTTGCCAACGTGCGAAAGGACTTATAACCGGTCACAATAATGATTTATCAATTCATTATATATTTGGGAACCTTTATTTTGAGTCAATGTCCATGGAAACCTCTCTTAATGAAACAGTAGAATTTACAAAATAGCTTTATTTGAATAATGACAGTCTGTTACATACATTCTGTTCATTATTCTATCAGCGAGATGTCATGACTGCAAAAGCCTTCATTGTTATCAATTAATATGATGCTATGGATTCGACATGGAATTTTCGAAAGACATTATAATCGCTCTATGCAACATTATTAGTTTTGCTTTGCACTCTTGTTACTTGTAGGTAATTAGAGCTCGCTGCTAACCTATGTCGAGAAAAGCCAATGAAATAAGGTTCGATGACTTATTACCTTGTTTACCTACCTGCATAACCGTTGTATAACGCCTTGCCAATAGTTTGACTGATATGGAACTGTTAACTGCTTTTAATGTATTACCAAACATATGGCACTCCAAAATCACATCAATGACTTAAACATAGTTTACATTTTATAAGTCAAACCTAGCTTTCACCCAGTTAAATCTAGTTTTTCTTAGTTCAACCTAGGATTTTTCCAGATAATGTAGGTGATAAGATAAAACTAATTTTCTAGTTTCGCTCGTATACCAAATCAACTGGATAAATTTAGGTTTAACTGAGTAAAACTATAAAACTGGGCCAAAATATATTTTTTTCACAATACTCAATAATGTTATTTTGGCGCAGTTAAAAATCATTTTTCTCAGTTCAATCGTATTTTTTCTTGAAAAAATCCGTTTAACTCAATTGTGTGATTTTGCCACAGTTAAACCTAGTTTTTCTCAATTCATTCCTAGACTATAAACTGGACGCCATCATATGACTGAAAGATTGTTGAGTATGGCGTAAAAAAAAAAAAAAAAAAAAAAAAAAAAAAAAAAAAAAAAAAAAAAAAAAAAAAAAAAAAAAAAAAAAAAAAAAAAAAAAAAAAAAAATCAAATCAAATTAAATCCTAGACTATGTTGATCAGACTTACACCTTACCGACATTTGAACATTATTCTTACTTTATCATTGTTAAACACTTAGACATGCTCTTCCAGTGAACAATGTTAAAAGCCAATGTGATACCGTTTCGGAAATAATGTTGATGGCCGTAAGATTGCACGAACTTTGTTTATTGTAAAAATGTTGATTTAACACATTATTAACTGTACAATACGCACAGTAAAGTGATTGATTAATTTAGATTAATCACCGTTATAGTACGTTGATAAGAAACTAATATTGACTTTTTCAGACACGAATGAAACAGATATAAAGTTAAAAAAATATACAAATACTGACGCTAAAAACAACAAACACAAAGAAAATACCATGGAAGCTACGTCAAAAGGATACTGATCATTGAGAAGTTGGGATCTTGTGCCATGGATGAGTAAATCACTTGCCAGGTGCCACCAATATTTCAGTTTGTGAAACCTGGCAATATGAGGGTGGGTCTTCAGGGGTGCACAAGGAAAGCATAATTGAATCGCTATAGTGAATGCTACTGGTACATCAAAGTGCAAAAAACAGGTTCAACTTAAAATTGAGGCCTCGTGTCACGGAAGGCGTGGTACGTAATATAACCTTTTATTCAATGGCATCAGTTCATTGCACGAGTCATAATTTGCATCACCTCCCGTTACGCTGGTGGCATATCATTATAAGTGAACATTTCTGTCTGGATGAAAAACATCAAACAAAAGCAAGAGAGAAATGTTAGTGCGATTCGAGATTTTTATTTACTTATTTTTATAGTGCTTCCAGAGTCTTGAATAGCTTAAAAGAGCATGTTCTAGTTTAAAATGGGTTTCCTAACTTAAATGGCAATGATTGCTTAGGATTGTTTTCCATTATCTTATCACTATTAGAATAATCATCATGTTATGCAACAAGTGTTGGATTGAAACAACACTGAAGTCATCCATCATACATTTGAATCGTTGTCTCAAAAGAATTAGTCAGTGATGTCCGTACATCTACTATTATCATGATGCAAATTTCATAACTTTAACATTGCAATCACTACTTATTGCAGTCTGATGCACTTAGACTAAATTATGATGTATCTGTTACTCGGATTATTATAATAACAAACTGTTTGTACCAGAAAATTTTAGGAACAATTGTTGTCTAAAATACTATTCAACATTCGTGAATAGAATAACAACCAATATATTCAACATATTATGTCCCTAATTTAAATTTATTTACACATATTCATTAGTACATATAAAATGCAGTCAAACGTTTTCTTCATGGAACGTAACATTTTCATAAATTTCATGCATCTTATAATTAAAGAGCAAAGTACTTCTACGTTTTCCGAGAAAGTCCGTAAAAAACTTAATTTCAACTCTTGTACCTAGTATCATAGACAATAATTCGTTCTTTCCAACTATGATAGAAATATATCATAAATACAGACCTCCTACGCCAAGGTTGATAGTTATGTTCTTTGAAGGGGAACTATAAATTTTCCAAGTGTGTTAGTCTAATTACAGGAACTCTTGTTGTCTTACATTTATTCTGACAAAAAAAGCTAATGGCTTCTACTTAGTACAACAGTTTATAGAGCGAATCCTATCATAGTATGTAACAGAAGTGCAAAGGATTGATATGCAGAATGATGTAGTGCAAACACTTCACAGTCCAAATGTGAAAACAAATGCACGTAGTCCACCGATAACTTTGCTTACACTTGGTGTACAAATGACTGAACTAATTTGATAAAACGGGTAGTTGAGTTACGGATAAGAATACAAGTATTGCAGCAGTAGTAGTAGTAGTAGAAGTTGTTGTTGTAGTAGTAGTAGTAGTAGTAGTAGTAGTAGTAGTAGTAGTAGTAGTAGTAGTAGTAGAAGTAGTTGTTGTTGTAGTAGTAGTAGTAGTAGTAGTAGTACTAGTAGTTGTAGTAGTAGTAGTAGTAGTAGTAGTAGTAGTAGTAGTAGTAGTAGTAGTAGTAGTAGTAGTAGTAGTAGTAGTTGTTGTTGTTGTAGTAGTAGTAGTAGTAGTAGTAGTAGTAGTAGTAGTAGTAGTAGTAGTAGTAGTAGTAGTAGTAGTAGTAGTAGTAGTAGTAGTAGTAGTAGTAGTAGTAGTAGTAGTAGTAGTAGTAGTAGTAGTAGTAGTTGTAGTAGTAGTAGTAGTAGTAGTAGTAGTAGTAGTAGTAGTAGTAGTAGTATAGTAGTAGTAGTAGTAGTAGTTGTAGTAGTTGTAGTAGTATTTGTAGTAGTAGTAGTAGTAGTAGTAGTAGTAGTAGTAGTAGTAGTAGTAGTAGTAGCAGCAGCAGCAGCAGCAGCAGTAGTAGTAGGAGTAGGAGTAGTAGTAGTAGTAGTAGGAGTAGCAGCAGCAGTAGTAGTAGTAGTAGTAGTAGTAGTAGTAGTAGTAGAAGTAGTAGTAGAAGTAGTAGTAGTAGTAGTATTTGTAGTATTGCTGCTGCTGCTGCTGCTGCTGCTGATGATGATAATGATGTTAATGGTTATTGATGTGTCGCTGTTCTTGTGCAACAGTTTGGATTCACATGTAAGAAACGCGGGTTCGATTCCCGATTACCCTTAAGCCGTTATAGTGATTAATTTCGCCAGTTAGCTAGCAAAAGGTCGGTTTGTTCATATTCTCGTATGTTTGTGTAATTTTGGATACACTGATTTTATTCCTTTATCATTAAAACATTAATGTTGGTAATTTTACATTTTGATCGATGTCACAATTGTTATTGTCGAAATGTTGTTGTATTGACTATGGACTTGTCATCAACTGGAATCCGTTGTTGCAGATATCATTTTGCCAATTATCGGCATTTTATTTGGTGTCTATTGATTAAATCAATGTTTCTTGGTTTATTACTCAGGTGAAGTCACAGAAGGTATCTGTACTGAGTAACACTTATCTGTACTTTACGAGTCTCTCTCTCTCTCTCTCTCTCTCTCTCTCTCTCTCTCTCTCTCTCTCTCTCTCTCTCTCTCTCTCTCTCTCTCTCTCTCTCTCTCTCTCTGTAAAGATTCATTCAAATATTAACTTCCCAGATAGCCAACGTCCCCATGTATCTGACACTGGACGAGCCGGCGAACTTATTGCAGCCGTTATTACCACTCGATAAAGCGTTTCATGTTCATGCGACAACACGTGAAAACAATGACAATGGATTCTTTGATTCTATAAATTGTTGTGATATTGATTTCTGAACGTGTCGTCTTTTGTTTATAACTCATGTGACGCTACATCACAGACTATCATTAATTCACACCTTCTTGATCCCAATGGGACACGATATAGAAAATAATCGAATCTATACCAATTTGTATTTTTTGTCTTTAAACAAGCACTTTCTTCCTACGTTGTAAACGAATTTGTCAGATAATCTAACTTATGAGAGAGAGAGAGAGAGAGAGAGAGAGAGAGAGAGAGAGAGAGAGAGAGAGAGAGAGAGAGAGAGAGAGAGAGAGAGGGGGAACATTTATCACATTTTAACATTTACCTTTTGATCCAGCAATGTTAATTGCTTTTTACAAAAAACATCTCGATATTCTTTTTATCCTGGTTGTGAACAAAGCCAGAAAAAGCAATCTTTCTTAAATAAGGTTAATGTCATTTTTATTTCTTGCTTTCTATAATATCTAACAATTTCATCCCTAGGCATTCATGACGCAGCAAGGACGGATTGCAGTATGTTTCCCCACATTCATATGAAATGTTGGCATGGAAACATGTATTCATTTTATAAGATACAAGTTTTATATTGTACATTTCTAATTCTATATACCTGGAATATTTTATCGCATTTTAACACTACATTTAAATAGAGATGACAGGTTAACTTTATTTCGTGGGCTGGTGCTTGAAGAGCGCGGAGGTAAATTCTGACTATAACTTATCCGAGAATGCAACTATGCAATTATATTTTATTCCGGTTAATTATTCGTTTGTTTGTTTTATTGTTGTTTAACGTTCCACTCAAGAATCTTTCACCCATCACCATATGACGGTGAAGGGCTTCAAATTTTGGCCTATGCTCGTCACTTACGGCCATTGAGCAGTGACCTCGGTTTTTACTGTCTCATCTGAAGGACAGGAAACTAACCTACAGCCCGCTGGACTCGAACTCACGACCTTACGGTCAAGAGCCGAGCGCGCCAGGTCGGCTAGTTAATTGTTCGTGTTGTTACTGTTTATTCAGTCGTAACAATCGTGGAAATTCTTCGTACACATCTATCTGCCTAACCCTCCTATACTTCATAATGGCTTTTTATTGCGTAAATTTCATTCACGCATGAATCTCGAGTTGGCTTAATTAAGGTTACTTGATCTCCGTAATTACATGCAACAACATGAATGAAGCTGAATGTGGACATTATTCATATTTTGCTACATGTACCTCATTTATCATTGGACTTCAATGCTATTATTGATCCCGCAGTGACATAAACTAGCATGGAACTTAGAAATCCCTGTACGAATCGGTGCAAACACTGGGTTATAATTAAAGGTCGGCAATTTTAACTTATTTCAAGAAATCCTAGCTTTTTGTATTTGATAAATAATGTTAAAATTCACACAAAAATCAAATTAATAACACCACAAATTTAGTGTTCATTTCATCGGTGCTTGTGGACTGGGGTAAATGGTGTTTATGAGTCAGCCTTGCAGAAATCAGTTATATAAAAACAGAGAGAAAAAAAAAGAGAGAGAGAGAGAGAGAGAGAGAGAGAGAGAGAGAGAGAGAGAGAGAGAGAGAGAGAGAGAGAGAGAGAGCTTTGACAGCTTCCCCATTTAAGTAGTCTTGCACAATTATCACCGATGACCGGATGTTCTTGAGTCCATTCCCCGTACAATCATTGCATCACGTATCACGAAAGATTACAAAAGACTTCATCTAAACTGATATTGAGGAAACTTAAGGTTAATATAAGACCATTGTTAAATACCATATTTAGCTAGTGTTTTGTCAATACTGAAGTACTTATCAAGTGATTTGATTCAACCGTTTACCAACCAGTTATAAATGTTATTTAAGGATGCCAGACCTGATTCCTTTCTAGAATAGGTTTTTGATCAAATTCGTTATATGATATATGGATCTAAATAGAGAATGATATAACTTAGCAACCAACCTAGTTTTAATGGGGTCGTCACCAGATTTGGGGGGCATGAAACAACAATATAACAACAACAACAACAACAATAACAACAACAACCAGATTTGGCTATTGTCTCGTATAAGAATTAATACTTTGGTATATCTGTTATTTTAAAAGCAAAAATAAAAAAATAACAATAAAATAAAAATATGACCAAACACATGACAACGTGTCTATATTTGTACGGAGTCATCGACTGTTTCATATATACAAAGTCGTTTCAGTGTCCAGGAATACACCACTAAAATAGAATATTTTGTATGCAATTGACTTTTCAAAAGTGCAAATTATTAGATAAACACCTGTTGCGTCTAATACAATCAGTTTTGACATACAAAACTTAGTACGAAAAATAGAAAATAATGATTTCTAACACCCAAAATAGACAATGGAATCAGGTGCACAGTATGTTACGACAGTGTTTACTATTTCTTTTCGCAACATATCATCTTTTATATTTGATCTGAAACAAGATTTCAATTTCCTATAGGGGAATTAAATTGAGGTAACTCTAATTTTAATGTTATTTCTCTTTATTTGTTACCGGCAGGAGTCAAACTGTTAGAGAGAGAGAAAGAGAGAGAGAGAGAGAGAGAGAGAGAGAGAGAGAGAGAGAGAGAGAGAGAGAGAGAGAGAGAGAGAGAGAGAGAGAGAGAGAGAGAGAGAGAGAGAGAGAGAGAGAGAGAGAGAGAGAGAGAGAGAGAGAGAGGGAAAAAGCAATATTGCCGTTACCCCTACTCAATCGTCATTGTTCAACTCGGGATTAAGTCTGAACATTTTATTTATCTTAAATAATTGTGTTAGAAACTTGTCTTGTTGATTTAATTTTCAGTTTTAATACATAAATCCGTAGGATTGTATTATTTCATAAACATGTATCTTCATATTTGAAATATATATTTATTTTTATACTTATGCTTTATACCTGTGCACTTAGACGGTGCAAAATGTAGCAATTTATTAGATCTAGTTGCTTTTAATGTTTTTTATATTATGTACATCAATGTTTTACGGTGTAAACGAATCGAAAAATAAATAAACGAGTCACATTTGTTAAAAAAGGTTAATGCCATTTTATATTTCTTTCTTTCTATAATATAACAATTTCAATCACCCCTATGCATTGATGACGCACCAAAGACGGATTGCAGTACAGTTCATCACATTCATATAAAATGTTGGCATGGAAACATATATTTATGTTATGTGAAACAAGTTTTATATTAAACATTTCTAATTCTGTAAACCTAAAATATCTTATCGCATTTTAACACTACATTTATACCGTGATCGCGGGTTAATTTCATTCCGTGGGCTGATGCCTAAATAGCGCAGAGGTAAATACTGTCTATGACTTATCTGGGAATGCAATTATATTTCATCCCGGTTAATTATCTGTGTAGTTACTGTTTATTCAGTCGTAACAATCGTCTGCCTAACCCTCTTATACATCCTTATGGCTTTTTATTGCGTAATTTTCATGCACGGATGAATCTCGAGTTGGCTTAGTAAAGGTTATTTGATATCAGTAATTAAATGCATCAAAATGAATGAAGCTGGATGTGGACATTATTCATGCACCTCATTTATCACAACTTCAACGCTATTATTGATCCCGCAGTGACATAAACTAGTATGGAACTCCCCATACTGATCGGTGTAAAGTATGTATGTATGTAAAGGTGTAAAGGATTAAAGTTCAGCAATTCTAACTCAAGTGTCAAGAACTCCGAGCTTTTCGTCTTTAATAAATAATGTTAAAATTCATTCAAAATAAACGTAATGACATGAAATTAGTATTATTTTCATTGGTGCCTCTGGACTGGGGTATTTTGAGTTTTTGGGTCAGCCTTGCAGCAATCAATTATATGAGAGAGAGAGAGAGAGAGAGAGAGAGAGAGAGAGAGAGAGAGAGAGAGAGAGAGAGAGAGAGAGAGAGAGAGAGAGAGAGAGAGAGAGAGAGAGAGAGAGAGAGAGTATTCGACAGCCGATAACCGGATGTTCTTGAGTCCATTCCCCGTACAATCATTGCATCACTTATATCACGATAGAATGCAAAATACTACATCTAAACTGATATTGAGCAAATTAAGGGTGGATATAGCGACTATTTTTCAATTCTATATTTAACTTGTGTTTTGTGAATACCGAATTACTTATCATGTGATGTTGTTGAACTCTTTACCAACCAGTTATAAATGCTACTTGATCATGCCGGAATTCATTCTTTTCCAGAATAGGTGTGTCGATCAAATTCTTTATATAATATATGGATCTGGATAGGGGATGATATAACTTAGCAACCAACCTAGTTTTAATTGGGTCGTCACCAGATTTGAAGACGTTAAACAACAACAACAACAACAACAACAACACCAACAACAACACCAACACCACCACCACCACCACCAACAACAACAACAACAACATCCAGATTGGGCTATTGTCGCGTATAAAATTTTAAGAATTAATACTTTGGTATATTTATTATTTTGATATGGAATTAAAAATATAAAAAAAAAATATGACAAAACGCATGACATCTTCTTTATTGTGTAAAGTCATTTCAATATCCAGGAATACAACACTGAAATAAAATATTTTGCATGCAATTGGATTCGCAAAAGTGCAAAATATAAGATAAACACCTGCTGGGTCTAATACGCTCAAATTTTACATACAAAAACTTAGTACGTAAAATAGAAAATAATGATTTCTAACATCCAAAACAGACAATGGAATCAGGTGCACAGTTCGTTATGACCGTATTTATTATCATTATTATAATTATCATCATAATCAATATTTGATCTGCGTAAAAACAAGAATTCAAATTCCTAATGAGGAAATAAATTTAGGTAATTCTAATTTTAATGTTATTTTTGTTTATTTGTTACAGGCAGGAATCAAACTGTTAGTAACACTTTGATTCTTTGTTTCCAAAATCAGATTGAAAATGGCTGCAATTGCAATGTCGAGGTTAGAATAAATGTAAATGACACCACATTTCATCCGTCAGTAACACAGAAGAATTGTTTATCAGACACTTTATAGATGCAGTATTTACTGAAATACCTGGCTTGTAATTGATCGTTAGTGTCATAATTTGAAATTGAGGCATCCATCAACGCTCCATTAAATCTACTTTGAACATTCTGGCTGAATTAACTTGAACAGAGCCAATCAACTAGTAGCAGTACTAACACGGCACCCCGTGGACATCTTGACTGCGTTACACAATCAAAGAAATATTTCAGTGTTAAATGGATTGATGATGCTATATTAATTACGTAAAATCATATTATTCAGAGAAAATTCAAAGGAAAGAATTTTCAAAATACTTTGTTTTGCTAAAATAAGAAAACAGATTGAAAAACTAAATGATTATCACAGATATTGCTCTAGATTGAATTCCAAAAGAGTATGTTTGTGCGAAGCTGTTACTACCACTTCTACAACCACCCTCACTATTACCACCAGCACTATTACCATCTACCATCACCAACAGAACGACCACTAGTTGTACCTCTGCTACAACACATTTTCAAGTAATTGTAACATAAAAGATTTAAATATTATTTACGGGTTCATTCTGTTTATCATTTGTGCTATAACTACAATTAATTTTATTATTCGACAGTGTTCCTTCCCATAAGGAACCTACCTACATGTTAAAGCAAGGTTTGGTCAACTTTCATTCGAAAACTGGCAGAACGAAATGTTCTTGATTGACGTGCTTTTGAATTTAACACATGTCGTTTGATAAACAATTGATTTGTATATAAATCGTGATTAATTATCCCCGTAGTTTTATGACAGCAACAGGAAGGAAATGCCTACCCACAGTAAATTATATCAGCCGACGGGTTTTGCCTTCTCCATTTAAATATTTTGCCGTCCTGTGATATTAAAAATGATTTCAAAAATTTTGAGTAAGATATAAGCGAAACCACAATTATCATGCTATCACGAAAATGACAGAAGGCTAAAAATTACGATTATATGTATGCCCCTGTCAGATATTTAACAGTTCTGCCTGTTTCTGGGTATGAAACTTTCGAATCAATCATACATTCATCGATAGCAACCAATTTATCAAATCCTGAAAACAGACCAAGATGACGATGCATAAAATATAAAACGCAGAGTAAATTCATAAATAGACTGCTATATTCTATTACTGTAAATCGTATTTTTGTCAAACTCAAACCGGCGTTAGTCTTTACCCTATTTGAAATGTATGTATGTATTGCACATACAAATGACATTGATGAGTTAAACCTCGATCTTCTCCTTTAAGCCTAGTATGTTCTCCATTTAACCTAGCTATTCTGCATTGAATCTAGTTTTTCTTTGGTTAATGTGAGTTTGGAGAAATATAAATGCAATTTAATTTTGGCGTCGCAATTTGTATTAGCTACAAAAAATGCTCAGATGCGCCAAAATTACATTTATTATCATTTGTTTTTTTTTCTCTATCAAATTATATCTTTTCTTTTGTGATTGTGGTATGCCATAGTGATGTCTACTTCATAGATCGATAAACCGTCTGGTAAAATATACACGAATGTTATTTGATAATTCGAAATACGATCGAGGTATATTCGTAAATTTGATTGTCCGAATAAGCTGCATGCAGGGTATTACGCATTTAGGATTTTAGAGTTTATATCATCGAGATAACGAATATGGACTGTGTATATAATATGCTTTTAATCAAGAGTATGAGATATACATTAACAGTGAGAAAGGAAAGTGCATTTTTAAGTGTATTGGTGTCATTATCACTTCAATGACCCCTTGTCTTGAGCTCCCATTATTGTTTGGGTCGAATTATTACCAGGGTGTAAAAGAAACATGCTTAATACAAGTTGGCGTTATAAAATGTGTCTCCAACTTTGAACTTCACGGTATCTGAAGTCTCTAGAACTGACTTAATTTGAAAATGATCCCGGAACCTTTCGTGTTTGATCTCTATCTTCCAGCTATGAAACGCCATTATCACTTCAGGGAAGTATTAAGACATAAGAACGAAAATCTATCTGTCCTAGACATTGCAATTGAATACATGATACATGTGTGGGTAGAATAATTAGATTTAAAGAGGTCGTTACCTTTTTGTAAAAAAAAATCATAGTAGGCAACTGGCGGTGTAAAACATTATGCAATAAATAATGGATTGGAAGCAGATATAGTTTTAACACACATCTTTATGTATAGAAGGATAGATATACAGGAAAGAGCAATTCATCATCATCATTTTCCTTGAGTAGGAGAAGAGCTACTTGAATGATAGGCAATAGACTAGATTACTTAATGGAAAATGATTTAATGGGTACACAATTGGCATACAGTGCAACTTGAATGTATGAATGCATTTCGTTCAAACGAAGATGACAATTTATTGCAACAGGGAACTATTTCCGTTCCTTGACCAACATATATCATGATCCTTTGCTGAATTTGAGGTTTTGATCAATGTTTCAAATTTTGTTTCTAAATCGTCAATTAATTTATTGAAGACCTTGATGAAAGTCAATTTATCATCCGTAAATAGTGATTGTATCTTTCGAATAATATGTACCACAATGGCATGCTTGACATACAAATATGTCATTAAGAGACAAACTTCTTACAGATACGATGATACCCAATGCATAAGGTAAACTTGAGGTCACTGTTAAACAAATCTTCAGGTCAATGATAGACTCTTAGGTCAGTTTCAGATTATGTTTCTTAGAATGCTAAATGTTTTATTCTACACAGGAATAATTAGGAATTTCGTTGGCAGTGCCAGTATTTAACGCTCTTACAGCTGGGATAGTATTTATTAAAGCTTATATTTCTCGCTTTTAATATGTAAATAATAATTTCGTACTTTGATATTATTTAACATATTCACACGACAATCTTAGCTGACAAAGTTATGCATTTATGTATTTGCGGGAAAATCAGAAATGTTTGCTTCAATTTTTCTTGTTTTGCTTTATTGTCACTCAGATATAAAACATTTACCAATGCATTAATCGCAGGGGTACAAGATAAAAGTTACATTTACAAACACGGACCATTCAGAGGTGGGATCAGGTGTCATGGGAGATTTAGCATTCCATGTGGAACGGTGACATCCAGCGTGAGTCCATTGACAAATGCAAATGAAAAGAATAAGGGATATAATTGATATAGACTATTAAACAGTCTCAATCATACAGGTAACACGACAGTTTATTTAGTGAAACATAGAAATTGCGTACTAAGACATTAAACAGACCATGAAATTGAGAAATGTTTACGTTTAATGTTGAACGCAATCCCTAGTATCCTTATCATTAAGAATTTTGCATTTTAGAATTTTGTATTATCCTTGAAAATATGAAAAATGTAGCATGATGCCAAAAAATGTTTGAATTGAGAACATAATGAATTTCAGACTTCGCAAACAATTATCCATTATTTAATGAAAAATATGTTCCACTCAATAACATTTTGTATCAATGTCATATCTACAAAACAGCTGTTTCATTGAGTAATTGTTATGGTTACTGATTGACATTTCTATGATAGCAAATGTAAACGAAGTGCGCTGATACATATCCAAATAAATCATAGAATAAAAAGATATATATCATAATAAAATAATTGATATTATAGTAATCAAAAACATTTTGTAGTATAATAAAAAAATCGTCCAAATAAGGATGAATTTGTATCAGTAGTCTACGTGGTAGTAACGAAACGTACTGATATATTTCTATTATTTTAAACGCTAAAACACATTTAACTTGGTTATCGCCGAGATAAATTGAAACATTTTCTAGAGGTTGACATATGCTTCAGTCAATGGGTTTCATTTCCCTCTCAAGAATGTACGGTCTTTTCTCAAATGATTATTATTGCACTGAGAGTAAAAAGTGTGTTATCCATTCGTGAATCAAACCAATCATATATACCTCAAACTAATGAAATCAGACATGCAGGCAAATGTAATGAAGTTATTCATTTTTACAAAATAAATAAATCTCGCGACTTTCAATTAAACAATTGTATCCTAATATGATTGTTAATGTTAGATGACAGTTATATCAATTCATTTTGAATTCATTAGTCGTTATTGTCGCAAAGTTGTTGAAGTTGTTCTAAATAGTTTATTTTAGTTGCAAATCCAATAGAACAATTTTTCAGTTAAATGGAAAGGTGCGTCACCACTTTGAATGTACATTCCTCACCTTTTACGGACCCCCTTTTTAATTTCAACCAAAAGACCCCTGATTGATCGTTTCTGTCAATTAGACTTCATCAGTTGAGCTCCAATTTAAAATGTATATGTATTTTCTAAAGAGAAAAAGGTATCATACAAAGTCAAATAATAAATCTAAAAGTATAGCCGAAATCTGTCTAAAAGTAAGCACTGTAAACAGATGACTATCTTAGCTTTAGAAACTTTGGGATTTTAATGGTGTTATCAGTACCAAATATTACTTTAGTATAAGATTATCAGCTGGTATCGAAATACCAGGTACTAGGTTTATGTATACATCGGGGACTTAAACGGTCCACCAGTAGTGTCAACGACCTAGTGGTTATAAATATTATAAACATAGTGCCAAAGTTACAATGCTCAAGACGATCGTTTCTGTCAATTAGACTCCATCAGTTGAGCTCCAATTTGAAGTATATGCATTTTCTAAAGAGAAAAAAGTATCATACAAGGTCAAATAATAAAATCTAAATCTAGAAGTATAGCCGAAATCCGTCTAAAGGTAACCACTGTCAATATGACTATCTTAGCTTTAGAAACTTTGGAATTTAAATAGTGTTATTAGTACCAAATGTTACTATAGTTACTGAAAAAAATTGTTTGGCTGCGTCAAAATAAGATTAATACTCATTATTGTCATTTTGATGCAGTGAAACATACTATTGTTATTAACTTTTGGGATTTCCCTAGACAAACAGGGTTTATATAATTTATGAGTTATTTTTGCGAAGTTAAACATGTTCTTTCATTTAATACTAGTTTAACTCCAAGTTATGTGAATTGTTCAGGAAAAACTAGATTAACTGGAGAAAAACAATGTTTATGCAATAAAAGCTAATCCGTTGTTAAACAGAACTTCTTTTAGTTTCAGGCAAACAGGCTGGTGTTTGTTGCTATTACATCAGACAGAGGTCGATGCATATTGATGCATATTGACTACTTTTTGTAACGACATGTGACTGAAACGGGAAACGAACTTGGAATATCCAGGTGAATACATGATATACGCAGTCATCAACAAAGATAACTCAAAATATGTTCATAGAAATTAGTACAATACAACTATATATAATTGAATTTTTGTATAAGACAGCGACTTTGTTTGGCCGTTTTATTTATTTTATTTTTCGATAAAATGGTTAGGTTCCTTAGACACACCCACTTCCGGAAATCCTCTTTGATGTCGTATCAGGATACCACACAAAGTAAAATGGATGAAGCTCCAAACCTTACAATTTCACTTTAAGCTCCCACAATTTGTTTTCTGGACTTCTAACTCTTCATAATTATGCTAACTGTATCTTTCACTTAAACCTAAATAAATAAACTTCTTGTCCATAAACAGTCCTAGTTACTTTGTTTGTATTCTCCACAGATTCAGTGTGGCGGACTAACATGTTATGTTGGCGGTAGCTGAGGACAAACGACAGTAGCGGATGTATTATTACGCTTTCATCTTTTTGTTCAGTTGACGTTTTTACTTAAAAACTAAGATGTGAACGAATTTATTATTGTCTTGAATTGAATCATAACGATTAGCTTTAACAATTTTGCATTTGATTAAGAAATAGTATGGTTGGAGCACACTTGTTCATAATTCGCGAACATTGGCACTTTATTTACATAAATTCATATTTGACATACTTGTATGATTGTCGATATCTTACATTTTGACACTGAATTTTAGCCAATTTCCTCGCGTATTGTAGACGTGTTTATTAATTATGCATGTTTTACGTCTCAAAACGTAAGCATCATTCCATCAAATTGCATTTGATGTTGCGGGTGACATTATAAAACCTTTGCTTGGACACTTTACCCTTTATTCTACAACTATGAGTCTTAAAAATAAGTGAAAATGATAAATATTAATGATGTTTTATGAAGTGTTAAATTAAACAAATCTACTGATTCAAGGCATGTTGCTCGTTGATTATATATATGATAAATTCTCATGAATTTAATACTACTTCTGGGGAATACTTCGTGCGTCAGTCTTGATATATGTTATGAAATTGACGTAAATTGTGAAATCAATTACAAACTGTTGTGGGCTATTCATTGCGTTTGTCTGGAAAACTAGATCAATATTATAATGATGAAATAATAATAATAATAATAATAATAATAATAATAATAATAATAATAATAATAATAATAATAATAATAATAATAATAATAATAAAATAATAATAATAATAATAATAATAATAATAATAACAATAATAATAATAATAATAATATGATGATGATGATGATGATATTACTATTATTATTATTATTATTATTATTATTATTGATGATGATGATGAGGAGGAGGAGGACTGTTATGATTGTGATTTGTAAGACCGGGACGTGTACGTCATTACAGTACCAATAAGCACATTAGTTGCAATATATCAATTAATTTCAAGACATAATGTTGGACATCTAATTTTATACAACTTTTTATCATAATTTTATAAATTATGTTCAGTCAATAGATTTGAATATATGATATGATAACGCATGGTATTTTACAGCTTTACGAGACTGCCATATGGATGATATCAGGCGGCGAGTTTAAAACACTAGTATTTTCTTTTGATTTTTGATGTATTCATGGTAAAATATTCTCCCAGTATGTATCAGAACACTCTTCAATATCCGAAATAAACATGAGATTTTACATTTCTGGAACACTTTGATCCGTTGAAGATCTGGCAACAAAAAACGAAGGCGTTTATGAATACCTAAGATAATTGATTGAAATATTGGAATTTGAATTTCTTTGATTAAAGATATGTAGAGAAGACGAAAGCGTTTACAATTAACACAAACCTATTTAACTATAAAGTCAAACGTGTATATGAAGGACACTCCAGGGAACATGGTAAAGTAGCCGTTACAGTCAAATAGCCTTTATAAACAGGATTATTCATGATAAAAGGTTAACAATTAATAGACACTTGCCCTTTATACAGAGGATGCATTTAATTCAACTTTGAATGTCTAATAACGTATGCATATTTGGAATTCTAATTTTAATCTACAATTTTGCAATTGTACAATGTCTTTTAGGGCATGATTTGATACATCAGTATCAGATTGACTTTATACCACATATAAACACAACACATCAGTCAAACTATTCAATATTTTATTTTCAATTGACAACATACTCAACAAAAAATAAAACTCGTGCAGGAATAAATGTATTGCAGTTAATTATGCTGGAATGAACGGTAATAAACATTTTGCATAGCAGTTTATTTAGGTTTTGATCCTTTAATTACAGAAATGTATTACCAGATAATATGTTGTCAACTTTAATCATCGATGGCAATCCCTTGTTTATTCCGTGGCGTGACAATACATAATGTTCGTTTTAATTTGATAAGTCAATTTACAGGTGTGGAGTTTGTTCGGATAAATACAGTCTATTAGCCAAATTTGTTATCGAACATGACATTATGTTTTACGAAAATAGATTAATTTGCTACATTTTATATGCAACTTCTTATAAGATGCCAAATATAGAATATTTTCCTGCTATTTTTGGTAATGCTGATACGGCTATATTCGCTACTGTAGATACATCAAGTTCTATAATTATGATAATGAATACTACTTTACAGTTTTAAAACATGACGAAAATAACCATTATACGTTGTGACGTTAGGTGTATTGAATTATAGTGCACGCAAGGTGCTCCACAACCTACCTGAATAACATTAATTGGCTTATAAGTATACGTACGTATTATTACTATACAAAAAAGAACTGCCTGCTGCCGTATTTGTATTTCACGAAATTAGAAAAAAATGTTGAGACAAGCTTAAGCCTTTGGTACAAAGGTATAATAAAATACAAATAACCTGGTGGAGTCTTGTGAACCCTTTCTTGACCTGGACGATTTTAAATTTTAGGTAATAAAGAATAACACTAAACTTACAACGGCTAAAGAAATTGTTCCTACTCGTCAGAATGCATAAGATATTATCCAGTAATGAATAAAACGTTTCTTTCATGCAGCTTGTCATATTGGTAGAATTATCCGTATGATAATCAAAAGGTTACTCCGCCCCGCCATCTTATGTGAATCGGACAATACCACCTGGAACCGATTACCGTTTACAGTAAAATGTTCGACAAATATACGGTGAGATCTGTAACATCCGGACCATGAGTATTCCGGATTATTGTCTAATCCGGTGTTGTTTGCTGGTCCCATATTATTTCTTTATATGCTCAGTTTCAAAATGCAATGTGTATTCCGTATCTTGTCTATTCCGAATTGCGGCCTAATTGTTTGTCCCCAAGTTATTACATAGGGTTAATTACTCTGTGTAATTCAGACAGGTAGATAATTGTTGTAAGCCGAAAGGTTCCCACTCAATTCTTACTTTTCTAAGTATCGAGTACAAAACCAAAACCCTATAAGATGTATTTTACCTCTGTATTTATGCATATTAGGAGAAATAAAAAAAAATATGAAAAGCGAAACACCAAATCTATTTGTTTTGATAATGTCATGAAGAGTACGTGAAATGTGACCCCAATAAAACAATCACCCAGTGGTTTAAAGAAAGAACATCTATACGGATACCATGATTATATTAGGCGTAATTATGATCTAGACCGCGCATAGAGGTCCAACTTGGACCCTCAATGATAAAGAAGAACCAGAATTCGGTACACGTTTAAATATCGTCATCTCATAAACCAGTGATCAGGGCTCGGCATCATAAAACTTGAGAATTTACTCAAGTTTGAGAATATTCTCAACTCTTCCTGCTCAGCCGACCAGATTCAGGATTTAGACAAAGTGGAGTGAAAGTTTTAGACTAAAGGAATTCTTAAGTGTCAGGTTCACATGTCTCTGCAATTTTTACGTGCTTATTATGTAAATATGTATAAAGTTTGGAAATGAAAACGAAACAAGTTTTTGATCTCTCTACCGTTCGCTGAAGGATTTGTTTTGCTATCTTAAAATAGAGAACAAATTACTACATCTAAGAAGAATGTAGAACATAGCCCTCAATAAAACGGTTAAGTACCAGTCTACCTAAGGATCAGGCAGACTTCAAAATATGAGGTCCTTTGGTTTTGACAAAATTTCATGTAGTAGTTGAGACTGACTTGTTAAACTGAATTAGCCTGTTTGAACTTTTTGATTGACTGCGTTGCTGTGGCAACCAAGTGTTCTTTTTTGCATAGCAACAGACCTATTGCCCTTTGTGAAATTTCATACGTTAAATAGCTACAATATTCATTTGAAAGCTCTAGAATAAGGAGGTTTTCGTGAAAAGAGAACTTTTAGAGAACACATTCCTAGTATCAGACTTCGGCTATATGCAAATTGCTGTATATTTTAAAAGCAGTTAAGCGTTAATTTGGGTAAATTCACTAATTTTGATGTGCATTTATTTCTATTATCAGATATTAAAATATTATATGTCCACATGATGAAGCTTGACCTAATCCTTGTTTGAAATAAATATTTTCCATAACAACTACGAATACACCATAGAAACACCATTGAATATAAAAAATCTCAGATACCAAAGTATTAATTAATAAAATGTCCAGGACATAGATACAAATCCGATAAAAATGGACAAACACGGACCTCTGGAAACCAAGAGGTGGGATCAGGTGCCATGGAGGAGGAAGCATCTCCTGTCGACCGGTCACACCCGCCATGAGTCCACATTCAAATATGGTGTACAAATTCTACAATACTTTGCATCAAAATATATATAATAACAAACATGTTCTAACATTATATTGAATTGTATTGAATGATACAATTCAGATTCCAGGAAGATTCTATTAAATAGACATCCCTAGCTACCAGACTTTATCCTAGCAACATGTATAAAGCACCTGAAAGTAATAATTTTATCAAATAGTTTAAAATAATGCAACCATATTTCTTTAATGAAATAGTGTGTATTCACACAATTGTGATCATAGATTAAAACATTGCACTTCATTAAGCTTCACTTCACCCTTTTTAACAAATAGTCTTTATAGCAACTACTTAAACACTATAGCAACTATGCATTTAAGTAAGATGGGAAGATCCTAGCTTGAATGTGATGGGCTGAGACTCAAAGTCATAGTGACCTGGTACGTGGAAGACTCATTGCATAGACGTTTCAAGTCCATAACTTAGGTAATATGTCTCCATCAGATAAAGAATTTTGGTGAAATCAGTCAAATTTTAAATTTAATTGTACAAATACAGGGATTATGGAGGATCATCTACCTTTGTTTATTTGGAAAATATGTGTGGAAAAATGCTTTAAATAGGAAAGTGATGTTGATGCACTAGTGTGTAGAAGCCAAAGAAATTCTCTTGATTTTTTTTTTTTTTTTAATTCTGATTGCTTTTTTTCAGGCTCCAAATCACAGCGCTTGTATATCATGCACAATTCTGTCAATCAATTCAACACTTATGGGATTGAAAGCGTATTCTAACCTTAAGCCTTGAACAAGAAAAAAATATTCCAAGGGTTTATCAAATGTTAATGAAAAATACCCAGGAGCACACACCAGAATGCACCTGATATTTGGCTTTTGCTTAATTTATGTCCGATGTGGTTCTCTTTATTATGATGTAATAAAGATATAAATGTGATACTTCTGTGATGAAAACAACTCCTTAATTTTGTGTCTGGATAATATAACATTGTCTCTAAGGACTTGTAAAATTACCTGGAGAGAGTACCCCTGGAACAACCCCTAGAATATATCTCTTGTCCTTTACTTATTTTTAATTTAATAAATGGCTGACATCTTACACTACATTCCTGCTGTATTAGTGAAACATTATTCACAATGGATAACTAAAACTTCCCATTCAAAATATTTTGGCAACATTGCAAGTTAAAAAGTACTATTTTCAAACAAACAAAAAATTGAAATGTCTAACGTCACTAATTTATGTTTCAGTCAACATAATAATTCCGTTTCAAGTACAGATGAATCAGAGAACATGACAGTTGGACAAAATATTTTTCATGTCCAACTCAACAACATATGGAGCCCGGGAGGTGACAAGTGATGGGAATAAATTATTCCATGCGAACAGAATATTTATTGAGAGAGAAAAAAATGATGTGCTAACGGAATAATTATTGAGAGAAAAAGTTATTCCCTGCGAATGAAATGATTATTCCGTTCGTAAGAAATAATTTTATTTCGTGCAAAGGGAATAATTATTAAAGAAAAAAAATATTGGTGTGAACGGAATTAAATTATTCCGTGCGAATTGAGTAATCATTGAGGAGGGAAATGATCTGTGCGAACAGAATAAAATTATTTCGTGTGCACGGAATAATTTTTTTTCACCACTATGTGACATCCCGGGGTCCATAATAACATACCAATGCATATGACATATTTATATAAATAGTTGAAAGTCTATAGTAAAATTGGTATTTTCAGTTGATTAAATATTTCAATTCTATAATTTTGATCAACCACAAACCTTTCTAGGGAGCTACCATGACTGAATATTTAGTGCATCACAATTTGAATCGTGAAATCGTACATTTCTCATTCCTCAGCATAGGTTTGACCCCCGCTGGAATTTAAGCTGATTTTGCGGAATTCCAGTGGTTCTCTTCGGGTATATTGTAACCGGGGTGTAATGCTCAAGACAATCGTTTCTGTCAATTAGACTTCATCAGTTGAGCTCCAATTTGAAAAAAAATTCTAAAGAGAAAGTGGTATCATACAATGCTAAATAATAAATCTAAATGTATAGCTAAAATCCATCTAACAGTAACCACTGTAAAAAGATGACTATCTTAGATTTTGAATAATTTTGAATTTAGCATAAAGTTATCAGCTGGTACCGAAATACCAATTATACGGGTTATTGTTAATGTTGTGACTATAACTGAAATATTGTCGAGTGTGGCATATAACACTATTCAAAATAAAATAAAAACAGCCCCCTGTTTTCCTGTAATGTCTACCATAGAAGCCATCTACCAAATTATTTCTATGCACCAATTTAGCAAAATTTGAAAATAACTCAAATTTGAAACTTTCATAACTTGTACCGTTGAATTTACACTGCCAAAATACCCTGCATGGCAAATTTGAGTCAAATCGGAAATTATATAATTTTAACCAAATCACAGGCCTTTATTGTGTTACCATGGCAACTGATACTTCCATAACATTTACCATTAAATTTGTAATGCCAAAATACCCCTGTATATCAATTCTCAGCAAAATCTGAAAATATCTTAATTTTGACCAATCAGTGGTCCTTATTTTGTTACTGACACTTTCATAATATGTACCATTAGATTCATTAGAATTCTAAATTACCCCTAATCCCCAGTTTACATGAAAATCAGTCATCAAGTCACACCTATGTACCGATATCCAAATAAAGCATATATTGCAAATAGAGGCCAAAACCTCGGGCTCGGCAAACCCCAATCCATCACTAAAGAATAGGCCTATGTGCTAGATTTTTGAACTGATATATACAAAGCACTTTGTTCCCTGAATAGGTTCTAGTATATCAACGTTTGTCAGACAGCATAGTGTATTTGTTAATGTTGTGACTATGTTTTTTTAATTTATTCATCTAAATGTTTATTTTGTGTTTTGTTTATGTTTTGTCTGTGTTCAGTTTGGGTGCCATTTTTGTTTTTATCAGTAACAGTAAAAGAGTTCCAGAAAGGGACATAACTCCGTTCCAATTTTGGTCCATATAATGCAACATTCAGTTGTTGATATTATAAATAATAATACATAGGCAAACATATGGAGAGGACGAACGCATTCATTAACAGTTTTACATGTTTTGTTAATCCCTTTGGCAGGGGAAACAAGACAGATTCCCCAAACGGTTTGACGTTCAGTGTTTTAAGCATGTAAGTGTCCCGGTCATGCACTCATTGTCCTGACTAAAATATTCAGCGGCTGACCGTTCCCTTGGTGTTGAGACTTAAATAGAATCTTGTGTGTTATTTATTACTCATGAAATAGATGCAACATTATGTTTTATGCAATCTATTTTACTCTATCCCATCATATCGATCACTTCGTGCAGTTCACATTATCCGTATAATGGATGCGCTTCATGATCGGATTCAATGTACAACCCTAATCGTTATGGCCTAGTCTCAGTCTGCAAAACATTTGCTAGTTATGGTACTTTATTACCTCCTCTGCAATGCATTTTTAAGTTATGATTTTGCAATTCCGACATTTTGTTTGTGTCTCGCGCAACTTCCCGATGTGAGCAGAATGTTTACGATTAGCAGTAGGGTCCCCTGATGTAGTAGGAATAAAAATGTGAGGTTCTCGGCATATACGAGGGTTTCGTCAAAAACCCCACTCAGTGAAAATAATGGATAGAATTCCAAATATCTATACTTTTGGTAATTACATTATTTTTACTGTACAGATCTGGTAATAGCTGTTAATTGATTTCAAAATTTCCTACTTTAACATAGGAATATATGGAAATGTGAGGGTACCACTCGTATCTTAAAATCACAACTAAATATTTATGTGACAATCATTTTTTACTTATGTTGTTTTTTATATATGATTGATCACCCAAATGTCTTAGAATTATACAGTTGATAAAAGTTGTTTAATGTTATATGTTAAACATGTTTTTTAGATTTTGCCTGTTGCTTAGATAGACTGCCACTTTAGCATAAACATCTGTTTTCAATGTGAAAACTGTTATATCAAAAGGTAATATATAAGTTTGTGTCAAAGAGAATAGCATTTATTAGTTTCATTCGATCTGTGTTTCTTTTGCTCCTATGTTTATTTTTTCTTTTGGGCGTTCATCACATTCCCCAAAAACTTTATTCATTTCCTATCACACGTCTTAATCAACATTTTCAGGAAGCAAGGATGAACCCTCACACTAATTCTTCAACCCCAGATACGCACTGAACTCCGTTATAATGAATGTTGCTTATCACAGACTGTTCAAACCCACACGCGCGCAACTGTTCTGAACAGAAACGTCTTTTCTCTAAACTTAAATTTACAAATAAAGGTATATACGCTTTAAACATTATCAATGTTCTAAATCACAAAAACGCAATATCAATTTGAAGACCACGCTTTGCATTTCATATAGCTAAACAACTAGTATCGCATCCAAGTTATTCAATTACAAACTGGTTTTGCTCTGCCTATGCATCAATCATCGTCTACATAACACCGTCACATGTTCATGTGCATCCTCCTCCCCCATATGTAGTCGTATCGGGCATGTCATCACAGGTGATGCTTCTTTTGTTAAAAATGAAAATCTCAAAAATCTTATTTTAAGATGGTTCAAATAATCGCAGAGCACGTTCCTTTACTTGGTGATAGAATTTCAGTTTAGTTATGAATTTTGTAGAGGATTATGCCAGACGCTGAGTGGAACATGAAAACGTGGAACCATACACTTTGTCTAAATAGTTTGAAATAATATATTGTTGATAAAATATTGTATTCGAAAACTTAAAGCTATGGAAATGCGTCATTCCTCAATATTTAGTGACTCAGAAGTGGTAACCGAGCGGAATATAATACATAACTAATATGTACTGGTCCCAACAGATAAAGCCTTAAATAATATAGTTTTTATTTGTAAAGCACATTACTGTAAATGTTTTTTAGAACTAGGGTTTAAACCTAATTCAAGTAATCCTATATACACACGTAGCCCATTTTCAAAGGACGAGATCCTTCAAAACCACGTGTGCTTTTAATGAACCTATAACCGATACCGCTTTTGAGCTACCATATATATATTGGATGCCTAAACTTCACAAACCCCATATAAGCAGAGGTACTTAGCGGGGTCTAGCAAGTGTTCTACCTAACCTGTATCTTCACTCCTTATCTACAAACCGAGATACTAAGGAGAGACTTCAGCAATACTGTTGCTTATTCCAGAAGCGGTGTAAATCAGATGTAGATACTTAAAAATTCTAAGCAACTATTAGAAAAATGAAAGTCACCAACTTTTCTCAAATTCACACTATCAAAGCATATGACTATTCTATTCTTTACACAACATTATCACATGGAAATTTAAACGATTCTTTTTGGCATCATCGACAACTCTTTCACTACAGATGGTACCCCAAAATTTAAATACCTAGTTATTGGTTATCAAGATACTTATTTTGTCCAACACCACTCTTATTCTACACATAACGTTGATATAAAAAATATGCCGGAATTTCTAATAGACAATATAGTTGTAATGTTTGGAAACGTGATCTTTCAACAAACAGTCGGCATTTCTATGATAAATAATTGCGCCATTTTATTGGCTGACCTATTCCTTCATTCATACGAAGCAGACTTTATTCATAAACTGCTGAATCTAAAGAAAAAAACCCTAGCAGTGTCCTTTAATTTGACATTTAGCTATATCGACGACGTCAATTAATAACGCCAATTTCTACACATATGGCAATAGGATATATCGCAGCTAACTAGAAATTAAAGATACATCAGTACCAAGCACACACCCTTCATATTACGAGAAACACACCGATTTTCGACTTTCCCATTGTAAATATTCCACATATATAGTAATATCTAACAATCAACTGCATATGAAGTTTATATTTCACAAATTATACGATATGCCAAGGTGTGTTCAGCATATAAACATTTCATATCCAGTGGTAAGCTGCTCACTGACAAATTATTGACTCAGGGATATCGAAAAACACGTTTGGTGTCAATGTTTCGCAAATTTTAAGGTCGTAAAATAGTCTTGTTTGCGAGATGAAAGTTCGATAACGATTGTTGAGACGTTTGTTCAAATTGTTACGAGGATTTTTTTATATTGCTAACACATCATTAAAATACATAAATATGCATTAAATTGCATTTGTTCTCCTGTTTTTTTTATCGTTTTTTCCTTATGTATAGGTAGGAGTTTGATTTTAGAGTGGACGCTTAAGATTAAGTATTAGAATGGCCTAATTATCTGGCAACTTTCACACATCAGGCGGAGAAAAATCTTATGACAATTTACGTTGCCCCGAGATATATACGAACCCATATCTCGGATCACTTGAAGACCTTAGTCACTGAACCAGCCCGTGGTTCCATACTTTGGAATCACACGTGGTACTTATATGTAAAAAAAATGATTATCTAAAGCCGTAGGAAATATACTTGAATCCAGACTGGGTCATTTCCCTACAGGTGCGGGTAATTCTTTTACAAGTGCCCGAATATGATTTCTAATTAGAAGATTGACCCCGGGTATTTTTTTTCGGGTCACGTATCTATATTACACCAGCCTAATTCACCAGTCCCATGGTCGGCCGGAATAGACAGATTATACTTTATTCTATTAGAAGTATCTTTACATC
This sequence comes from Atrina japonica, assembly GCA_030159075.1. NCBI lineage: Eukaryota > Metazoa > Mollusca > Bivalvia > Pterioida > Pinnidae > Atrina > Atrina japonica. Next base: position 550,393 of record BROG01000340.1, on the reverse strand, counting down.
AAAGATAGGTGTGATAATTATGTGCAATTATTACGCTGACAAACGTATACGTCAACCAAGGTAAAGTGGCATATCCGTGTTTGGTCAAATACCAAACAATTAGTCTACTTTCCAAAAATAGGTAAAACATATTGCCATGTACGGACTCCATGTATTACTGAATTTTTAATACTTTTGTGACGACAAGTAGCCTGTCGCCCCTGTTATGATTTCATTTAGACTCGTTGTGTTTGTAAACATGCGCAAATTTACCTTGGTAGACCTGTACACTGTGTTGCTATGATATATAGTTACCTTATCAGATAGGATCGAGTTGTCCTTCATTATTCATCTTTTCTGTACCATGCCAACACATCAAATAACAAATCAAAGATAAATGTTTTTAAGTTCTCACTTAGATTCGTCTTATACAATCAAACCGATTGAAATATCCCACTCTGTTACAGCATATCTTCCTACATTGTGATTTGTTTTCGCTCGAGGTTTTATGTATTTATATATAGTCTTCGTTTTATGCTCAGACTACATTTATGTGTAGTTTATTTGATATCATTCAGATAATGATAACGATATCAAAACTGTTTTAGATGTGGATATGTGACAAGTATAAAATGTTCTATTGTGTGGACCGAATTGTCAGCAGTCAACGTATATTTTTACGATTGCAAAATAAAACATCCACCTTTCATTTTCTGTCGACATGTTTGTACTTCAGAGATCCACATCATAACAGGATGTTTATTTTAAACCAAAAAGCGTGATATTTTGATTGATAGTTTTACCATAATCAACATTACCTGCATCTGTAAGCAGTGGCAATTCCGTGAAACTGAATATCAGGGTATTAATTGCATCTGTACGTTTACTTAATACACGATTTCTTTAGACAGGAAAACAGTGTAGGTTATTGTCTTACAACATAAATTTTAAACAACGGGAAATGGAACTCAATCTGCAGGGAATGTCCTGTTGTTTGTTTATCACTGTTTATAAGAAATGTACGCTGACAGGTATTTCGCTTACAATACCTTTCCTGTTTATCTGTGATATTATAAATAATGCGAAAGTATCTGCTGGCGCATTGTTTATCAAGTCCCATTGTATTTGTTATTCCTAACTAATCAAGTCAAGACAAACAAATGTATTGTCATCATGTGCTTACTGCTATCCACAGTATCCACTGAATAAAACTTGTTTAAGCGAGAAGATATATGTTTAACTTGGCCAAAACTAGATTAATACGGATTGATGTGATCATGGGGCAGTTAAACATACTTTTTCAGTAAAGCTGGGGGTTCCCAAATGTTTGTGTTTTTTGCGCAGTTAAACTTTATTTTTTGCAATTAAACATAGTTCCTCTTTAATTAATGATGTATAGTAATTTGAGAAAAACAAGATTTACCTTAGGAAACTAGGTTTTACTGACAAATCTTTAGTCAAGCATAGTTTAATCTATTTTAGTTCGCAGAAAACTTAGTTTAACAGAAACAAAAAAAGCTTTACCTCATTAATTTTATTTGGCTAAGCAACGAGATTTAACTGCACCCAAATCAAATGAATACTATATGTTAGTATGCACTGTTAAACCTATGTTTTCATTTTAAACTAGTTCAACTCAAATCTATGTGTATTGTTATTATACTAACTGGGTGGGGGCAAGGTTTGATATAAAACTCTCAGATACCAAGGTATAAATCACTAGGATGTCCAGGATAGAGGCATAAATCTGGTAAAAAATAGACAAACACGGACCTTAGAGGTGGGATCAGGTGTCATGGAGGAGTAAGCACTCCCTGTCGTAACACCCGCCGTACGTCCACAGTCATACACGTTAGGAACGATACTTCCTCATAATTGGTACAGACGTCTCACTAACCGCCATCGAACAGGTACAACTCAGAATTTCACTTAGTGAAACAGAGAAGTCGCAAACAAGACAATTATACCGACCGTAAAATTTGCGGAGCGTTGTCGATATATTTGTGTCAATAATTGGTCACTGAGTAGTTTACTTCTGCATATGAAATGTTCATATGTTGAACACATCTTGCTTATCGGATCATTTTTTAAATATACACTCGATATGCGGGTGCTTGCTTGTGGGATTTTAATACTGAAATGTGAAACGATGGGAAAGCCAATATCGCCGTGTTTGTCGTATAGCTTAGTACTTTATTTCTATAGAAAATAAAATGTCTAAGAATGAAGCGGGTGTGTTTGATTCTGTTGTATCTTAAATTTCTAGTTCGCCGGGATATATCGCATTGACAAATGTATGGAAATTTTCATAATTGACAAAACGTCGTCAATATATCATAATGTCAAATTATAGGACACCGCTATTTTTTAATTTTTTAATTCAGCAGTCTGCTTTATATGAATAAAGGGACAGGTCAGCCAATAAAGGAGTACAATTGGTTCCCATAGTAATGCCGACAGTTTGTTGAAAAGCATTATAAACATATTTTCTATTAGAAATTCCAGCATCTTTTTTATATTAACTTTTTATGTTAGTGTATTTATTTGTAGAATCAGAGTGGTATTAAACAAAATAAGTATCATGGTAACCAATCACTAGGTACTATCCGGGTACCACTTTAAGTGAAAAAACAGTTGTCTATATTGCTAAAAAGTCTCTCTTTTAATTTTTTATGTGGAATTATTGTGTATAGAGTAAAGATGTCGTATGTTTTGATACTGTGAATCTGAGAAAAATTGTGCAGTTTTAAGTATCCACATATGAGTTACACCGCTTCTGGAATAAGCAACTGTACCGTACTGCTGAAATTTCTCCTTAACGGCTATAACTATCTTGGTAAGGAATAAAGATAAATGTTTGGTAGAATATTTGCTGGATCCTGCTATGTACCTCTGTTTTATGTGGTTTTGTAAATTATAGGTATCCAATATATATATGGTAGCTCAAAATCAGTATCGGTTGTAAGTACATCAAAAGAACGTAATACTCACACGTGATTGTGAAGGGTCTCGTCCTTTGAAATTGGGCCACGTCTGCGTGTGGAATTACCAGAATTCGTATTAAACCCCAGATCTTCTATAATAAACAATTATATTAATGTGCTTTACAATTAAAAAAAGTAATTTGAGGCTTTGTCTGCTGGTACCAGTGCATATTGGTCATGTAATCTATCCAAGTCGGTTACCACTTCTGGATTACTAAATACAAAGGGATAACGTGTTTTCATAGTTCATGAGTTTCTGAATCAATAATTTATTAACCGTCCTATAGCTTTTAGCAATTTAGACAAAGGGCCCGGTTCAACGTTTTCAAGTCTGGCATAATCTTATAAAGAATTCATAACTACACTGAAATTCTGTCGCCAAATACAAGAACGAGTTTCGCGGCATGTTGGACCTCTTAAAATAAGATTGTTTGGGATTTCATTTTCAACAATAGAAACTCGCCGATGATGACATACCCGATATTATTATATTTGAAGGACGATGATGCACATGAACACGTGACGGTGTTATGTAGAAGATGGTTGATGTCTAGCCACAGCAAAACCCGTTTGTAATTGAATAGCTTAAATGCCATGATGGATGTACAACTATATGAAATGCAAGGCGTGGTCATCAGTTAAAAATATGGCGGAATACAGGACTGCACATTTTTGTTTAGAACAATGCTAATGTTTAAAGCGACTTATTTAAGTGTAAGGAAAATACGCGTCTGTTCAGAACAGTAATCGCTAGTAACGCGTGTAGGCCTAAACAGACTGTGCTAAGCAATGTCCATTATAACGGAGTTCAGTGTGTATTCCATAATTGAAAAATCCGTTTGGGGGTTCATTCTTGCTTCCTGAAAAAAAGATCATTAAGAAGCCTAAAAGGAAAAGAATGAAGTTTGCTGCGAATTTGATGAAGACCCATTTTTTGTCAACATAAGGTTAAAGAGATGCAAAGGTGACATCATGTGAACAAATACTAGGTTTAACTCTTTATTGTGATTTTGGCGTGTAAAAGATCCACATATATATAGTAATAACATTTTACCACTGATTCGATTATCACTATCAGTAAAATTATTATACGGTAAAGAAAGAGGTTAAAACATTTAGTGACCCATATGTAATACAACATTATATTCAGTCATGAAGATGGTAAGGGGGTGTTTGACTTGAATGTAAAATATGTAAAATATCTTCTATATGAACGTCGGAGTCATCATGTTTGTCGTACATTTAATTATCAGTTTAGCTGTGCTTCGAATGAGAGTGTTTATTGACGAACAAACGTATCTGCATGAATATTGAAATTTGCGAGTTAGATATAGAATGGCTTGATATTGTAAAGTGAAGGGTAATTGATTGGATTCTCAATCCATACAAATGGTGAACTATCTACTAGCATGTTAATAAAATTAAGAACAAGAATCATTTTCCACATTTAAGTAGTAATATCCCTCAGTCACCCGCATATGGAGTTTATATTTCACAAATGATCCGATATGCCAGGGCGTGCACAACAAATGAAAATTTCATATACAGAAGTAAACTACTCACTGACAAATTATCGACACAGGGATATCGAAAACCGCTTTTAATGTCAACGTTCCGCAAATGTTACGGTCGGTATAATAGTCTTGTTTGCGACTACTCTGTTTCACTAAGTAAAATGTTGAGTTGCCTTTTCGTTGGCGGTTGTTGAGACGTCTGTACCAATTGTGACGAGGATAAACTACTCACTTGTTTCATTTCACTTGACTGTGGACTCACGGCGGGTGTGACCGGTGGACAGGGGATGCTTACTCCTCCATGGCACCTGATCCCACCTCTTGGTTTTCAGAGGTCCGTGTTTGTCCATTTTTACCGGATTTGTATCTATGTCTTGGACATTCTATTGATTTATACTTTGGTATCTGAAATTTTTATATTAAATGGATATTAAGATAAATGGATAGATAGATCGAATTAATCTGTATTAGATGCACTTTGGTGACAACTGTTTCCCGTAGAGTTTGGAATGAAAATGCTTTTCTATTTCAGTTCACTTTTGATCTAAAAACAGAACATGTGTCATGTTGTAAACAAGTATTGATTACTGATTGAATCTTAAATGTACAACGTGACCTTACACACAAAAGAAGACAATATTTCCCATTAATCCGACGCGTTATATATTATCAGGTCCTGATCATGTAATATCATTTGACAAAGCTTTTTGATAAACACAAAATAATCGATAATATCTGACAAAATAATTGCTATTATGTTTATAAGACCGTGTGATTCTTTCATTATATAAATGGGAACGTATCATACATGACTTGTTTTTTTTTTTTTTTTTTGAAAAATGCCCTAATATTATATCTGGATTGGAAGATTTGACTTGCACTAGTCATCCTTAGTTTGGGTACTCAAGGAGGTCACACGGAATATCGGGGTTAAATAAGTAGATGATTGGGACACACTGACTAACACGACGACATATTCTGTGAATTATTGATAAATTCTTTTTCTTCGGTTGATTTGATACATATCCATGGGAAAAATGACAAGCGTTTGACATTCAAAGAGATATGAAGCGTGATGCACGGGAAAGACAGAATGGCTGCAACAATTGCAACATATGCCATTTGAAATAGTATCTGGGTCATTAAAGATATTTCACGTACGTCAAAATATTTTCTTGAACTTTAGATGCATATGGCAACCGTGTGAACATAAAGCCATTCCTTCTCAACAAAATGACTAATCTTTTTGTCATTATTTAATGGAGTATACATGTTCTTGTGAAAATAAAAACGATAAAACTGGATTCCAGATACAATTTGGTAATGAAATGCAACAAGTAGAACAATGTTCTCTGGATAATCGGGCGAAGAAAAAAGCAGAAAGACAAAAGACACTAGAGTAATATAATAACAAAGCAAGAATATACACAGAATGTATCTTGTTCCGTGTCATTCCACGTATTTCACATGACATGATTTTACTTTTTAACTTTTGTGGGCGATTAAATATGGCATTACTTGTCATTATATATAATATTATATTCATTATTGTAATAATAATAATAATAATAATAATAATAATAATAATAATAATAATAATATTTATTATTAATATTATTATTATTAATATTATTATTATTATTATTATTATTATTATCTTTATTGATGATGATGATGATGATGATGATGATGCGTCTTTATCATGGTGTAAAGTGTTGTATTTTTTATCATTTTAATTGTAGTGGTTTTTAACAAATTTTAAGCTGTTCACCTATTCTGATATCAGTTTAAAGTAGATAGTTTTGTTAAAGCATACATCACCAGATTATAAGAATGTATACATATAACATGACAATGTGCATTAAGTACAATTAGCAGAATGTTTTCATAACTAAAGGTATTGTACATATGATGCTAATTACGAAGGGTATCTATTTTAATTCCTTAACAAAAGATAATCTTGAGTTAAAATTTGCTAATGACAGCGTGGTTGATATGTATAGAGATAACTAAGCTTTCAGAGCAAATCTGTCATGGCTCACATTCTGAAGAGTACTTGATACAGCTTATCTTAACCTGATTTTGAATTATGATATTTTAAGTATATGTTTAGAAATATGATGAGTCATTCTGAGCATTTTGTGACATATATTTTGTTTAAAAATACTAAGACCTAACTTTTGGAATTAACTGTCCGTAAATGCATCATGTGTTTTGTGTCTGTATATGTGTTTGCGTCTGAGTGTGTCTGTGTGTTTGTGTGTGTGTGTGTGTACATGTGTGTGTACATGTGTGTTTGCGTTTTTGTGAGTGTGATTATGCTGTTTGTGTGTTTGAGGATTTGTGTATGTTTTTCTTGTGTGTGGATGTGTGTGTGTGTGTGTGTGTGTGTGTGTGTGAAGGTTATTTTACGTCTTAAACCTTGAATTAAGCAGGACCTCAGTTTGTATTGTGTGAGTGTGTATGTGTGTGTGTGTGTCTGAGGGGTATTTTACGTTTTACCATTAAGCAGGACCTAAATTTGTAGTGTGTGTGTGTGTGTTTGTGTGTGTGTGTGCGTGTGTGTGTGTGTGTGTGTGTGTGTGTGTGTGTGTGTGTGTGTGTGTGTGTGTGTGTGTGTGAGGTCGTGTGTGAGGGTTATTTTACGTTTTACAATTTAGCAGGTTGTCAGTCTGTAGTGTGTTTGTGTGTGTGTGTGTGTGGGGGGTATTTTACGTTTTACCATTGAGCAGGACGTCAGTTTGTATTGTTTGTGTATAAAACATCTCAGATACCAAAGTGTAAAGTTTTAGGATGTCCAGGACACAGATACAAATCCGGCAAAAAAGGACAAACACGGAAACTGGAAACCAAGAGGTGGGATCGGGTGCCATGGAGGAGTAAGTATCCCCTGTCGACCGGTCACACCCGTCGTGAATCCACAGTCAAGTCCAAATTAAATATGTGAGGAACAAATCCTGGTCACAAATTGTAGAGACGTCTTAACAACCGCCAACGAAAATGCAACTCAACATTTTACCCAGTGAAACAGACCACCACACCGACCACAAAACCCGCGAAACGCTGGCAACAAACGCGACCCCTGACATCACCGTGTCAACAATTTGTCGGTGAGTAGCCTACATCTGTATATGAAATGTTCATATGTTGACCATGCCCAGGCATATCGGATCATTTGTGAAATATAAACTCCATATGCTGGTGACTGTAGGATGTTACAACTTAAATGTGGAAAATTTACGATGGGAAAGCCGAAATCGCCCCGTTGTCGTATAGCTTAGTTGCCGATATCCCGTCTGTTTCTATAGTAAGTAATATGTCTAAGTATGAAACGTCTGTGCTTGATCTTTAATTTCTAGTTCGCAGGGATATATCGCATTGCCATATGTATGAAAATTGTCATTATTAATTGGCAAAACGTCGTCGATATATCTAAATGTCAAATTAAAGGACACCGCTAGCTTTTTCTTCTTTTGATTCAGTAGTTTTTGAATGACGTTTGCTTCGTATGAATAAAGGAATAATAAAAGGGACACAATTGGTTCCCATAGAAATGCTGACAGTTTGTTGAAAGACAAAGTCTCAAAACATTGTGTGTGATTGTTATTTTACGTTTTACCACTAAGCAAGACCTCAATTTGTAGTGTGTGTGTGTGTGTGTGTGTGTGTGTGTGTGTGAGAGAGAGAGAGAGAGAGAGAGAGAGAGAGAGAGAGAGATTTTACGAGAGACCATTAAGCAGTACCTCAAGAGAGAGAGAGAGAGAGAGAGAGGGTTATTTTACGTTTTACCATTAAGCAGGACCTCAATTTGTAGTGTATGTGTGTGTGTGTGTGGGGGGGGTTACTTTACGTTTACGTTTACCATTAAGCAGGACAATTTTGGTATAATGTTTATAATACATTAATGCGCCTGACGAAGGAACAATCATTATTATTTTTAAAATCTCTGATTGGAGCCGACACCGAAAAATATATGCGATATTTTCTTTTGCAAATCGAACACAACAGCAAGACCATAGATACATACTGTATGTGTATTTAAATTAGCTCACTAATATTTTAGCGCTCTGAGGGAGTGTAAACTTATTCGCGCAATTAATAATTATTTTTGCCGTGTTTACAGAATGACAAAGGAGAAATTTTAGCGCTGCACTTGAATTAGCACAATGACGTGAGCGTGAAAGGCGCTAATATTAGAATACTGCTACAAAAGTACACGTACAGTACATACATACATACATACATACATACATGCATACATGCTAATGTCATGAGTTGGCAGCAATAATAAACATTGCTATAATAAAAAAGCAATATCCAGGTCTATAGATTAGATCGATGTTTATATGTATAAACAACACCATTTGTCATGTTTGTCTGAATCTATAATATCTGTAAAACATAAAACACATATAGAGTTAGTGTAGGTGTCTTTTTTCTGGAGAAGTTGAATTTTGTCAAAACATCATAGGCGAATTCGTTTATTGCGAACACTACTTCGTTTGTATCATATAGGTAAAATCGATGTTCAAATTACGCCCACTATTCCTGTTAGAAATTTCACTTGTAATGAATGTTTTAGATTGAATGATCAAATTGGCAGTGCCTTGATGTGTTCATTAGTTGATTAAGATCTACATTGCCATGCTATTCTTACAATTGGCTAACGGAAACATCGGTCAGGGATTTGCGACTAAACATAATACGCCACTATGTGAAATACTCTTAACGATATGTTTTACATGGGAAAAATTAAACCCTGTGGTATATTACACGTACACTACACTTTTAAAATGTTATATTATGTTTTTGTAAGAATAATTGAAATGATGCGATTATTTATTTATTATCATTTTTGTTGTTTGGTATACTTTATTACATAAAATATTTTACCACCCTGAAATATCTGTTTGCATGTGAAACTTGTACTTTCTTATCCGATTTAATAAAACACAATCTGAAAGCAGAAAACATATACAAAATGATATTGTATATAATCTACGCAACGCTTTCTCTAGAGTTGATAATTTATTGTTCAATTTAAAATACCTCTATCGAAAGCAAATGATTCTAAAAATACGTTAATGGACAAGACCAAGAAATATATGCTTTTCCCTTGAAGTCTCTTTTTCAAAACATTTCGTGGAATCACAAATGGGATTTGCACACGTGATTTTTTTTTTCAAACGATGTTGGGCATGTAAAGCCGTCTTTTATCAAGATGGTTATCACCATAACAAGGTTTTTTATTGACCTGCATCCTTTTAGTGCTTGCTTGCTTTAACTTGATTTAACGTGTAGTACGACTACTTGTCCTGTGAGGAGAGATGACCTGTGTCTATTTGCGTGTGTCCTTTTTGAGTGGCTCAAGAACAATAAGACAATATGGCAATATTCCTTGTTGTATGAAGTTGATACAGTGGTCAGTACTGTTTCTACGTGTCTACGTGTTCACTGATAGACTATACCTGAAAAGAGTTTAAGAATGCCGAGTCGACTTTACTGTGTGTTTTGATATGAAAGGTATACAAGAAATCCATGAGAGCTGATCAACTACGTCGAGTCATCGTCTGTTAAATGAAAACTGCATATATGTATAATATATTTATTTACAAATTGGTTCAATTTGTAATCGCAACATTTTGGGGTATGTGATCATAAAAATGAAAAAAAAAATCCTGGGATTCCGCAACTGAATAAAATATACTTTGTTGAATGTATTTCAATTCTACTTTTTTACACATATACACACATTTTACACATACACACATGTATCATACACATATTTATTGACACTTTCAAATTATATTCTTATTTCTATCTTATTTTACTCTTGGAGTATTAAGTGGTGATCTCGGTTATTATCTGACCTATATAGGTTACAAATTGTATCAGCTACACGCCATGAATTCCACTGTTAAAATACTGTTAAATACGTAAACAGATTTGAGGCGGATTTGTTCTGTTTTCGTTTATAGAGAAATATTTCAGGTGTTCCAAAATACATTGAACGTGAGGACAAAAAAGTGAAATGAAAAATATAGGTCATGTCTCTATCTCTCTTTATCTATCTCTCTCTATCTATCTCTATCTATCTATCTATCTATCTATCTATCTATCTATCTCAAAATTCATTCATAAAAATAACATACGCTAGCTTTCGTTGTTTGTGATGCCCTACAACTGTATACTGCGCCCAAATCACCTCCTATATATTGAATACATAATGTCTGCAAATATTTCTACAGCTGATGCCGACTGCGTCTGGAGCAGTTAGAACTTAGACAATTACAAGTAAAGCAAGACATTACACATAAAATGTCAAAATTGTATAAAATGTCAGTTATTTCTCTTGCTGTTTATATGCAAATAACAGTACGATGAAAACAAGCAGTGTAGCTGAAAGTTGTACACACAATTATACATGTATAACGCTATGCAAACCATTTTTGCAAAATTTAATATGGTGAATGAGATATCTCCTGGGAATTAATGTTCTACTGAACCCATTAACACCATCGATGCTAGTAAATATATATCATATTAAAATTTTTCTTCTCCGGATATGATATAATCTAAACGGTAATTCAAAGAAACATACCTTTCGCGAAAACACGCTTTGTTGTAGTTTGTTAATCAATCACAAATGATTAGATGAAGGCGTAATGTCTACATTTAAAAATTGTTGCATTAAAAACATATTATCTAGATAATTTAACTTTCATTTTTAAACATATGTTTGTTCCCTGATATTCAGTGTGTACGTAGTACACCTTTATGGCCTTCGGTGTATAGACATACTTTATTGCATCCAGTCTGTAATCATATTTTATGATTTGATTTCATTTCACACATACATACAATTATATGTGGCGCTTTACATAGTATTATAATATTTAATAATTCTATTTTAAAACTTATTTTTCAGTGCATTTTACATGCTGCATCCCCAATTAAATAGTATGTATTGTACATAATCATGGAATCAAACAGCAAATCATGGTGTCGTGTTACTTATTTTGTTTAATGGAAAATGTTTAGCTATGTCCAACTTACCAAGTAATGACTAAGAAATTAAATCAAATTACACCACACAGAGACACAGGGACACACCCATACAGACACTTGTACACACCGACACACACAATAGCACATATGACATTGACTCTCGTGTTTTGGGGGTGATGACCGATCAACAGGGAGTGTTAAATCCTCCATTACACCTGATCCCACATCTTCATTTCCAATATAAACCAAATTTGTATATTGTATCATGGATATCCTGAAGATTTATACTTAGGCACCTGAGAACTTTTTATCCTATAAATGTGTTTTGTACAACCCCTGGTATGTATGTATATATTTATATATCACTGGTTATTCTTACTTGCTTACTATTAACTGTGTTTTTTATTACCCGTGTGTATCCTATTCTGCGTTTCACTTTCTTTTTGCCTGTTATCTTTTGTTTTTCAAATGTCATTTGTCTTGTCTTCGTAATGTTCAGGTTCATCTGGCCAACCAGAAAAAGTTAGAAACATCGGAACTTCGATTATCAAATGGCGACTTTCATTTGGATTTGTAATCTCATAGGTCCGATGACCTGTATATGATATGTATGGTCACTATATCAGACACATATGACTATGATCTTTACAAACTAAGTGTTAATTCCTCAAACGCTAAGTGCAAAAACTGAACTTAATTCCTGAAAAGAATTACCCTACACAGGTAATCTGAAAATGACATGGGGCAACTTCCTACAAATGCGAACTTTAATCAGCAAAAAATGAGTTAAACCTACAAACGAGACGATTTCAATTTCAATATCACAAACTTTCCGTTTCTAAGTAGTAATGTTCTATCGTCTGCGTATGGCGTTTTCATTTCACAACTTATACGTTATGCCAAAGCATGCTCTTCTTATGAATGTTTTACTACTTACACAGGGTGACGTTGTTGAACGATGGAGTCTTCGTTTAAGAAGTTTTATAGTCGAAACGGGGATTTTGTTAAACATTATTAAGTCCCCCTGTCAGAGATATTAGATAGTATTCTGAATCACGGCCACACATGCTTTTCAACTAACTTGACCGAATTTGACCCATTCATCGAACTAGAAAGGTTTCCATGGAACATTTTGCGACAGGTGTGGCATGCTAGCAGAAGTCGCTGACTCCTTCCGGACTCTTGGTCTTATCCCGTTTGAGATTCGTAATTGTTCTCCATGTTGAGACCCTTTGTTTGCACATCTAATCCATCGTGTTATAATGGACTTGAGTTTTGATTATTCATCGGTACTTCTTCAATTTTATTTTGCATGATATATATATATATATATATATATATATATATATATATATATATATATATATATATATATATATATATAATCAACAGGGGATGACAAGGTTGA